>JAUCBJ010000123.1:0-28895 GCA_032718475.1 Nemertoderma westbladi | reverse complement strand
GCCCAATGGCACCCCCCCCCCCCCCCCCCCCCTAAATCCGCCACTGCCAGCCCCTAAATATAATATCATTTTAACCGCTCAGTGTAGAAATACCCAGTAACCTACCCTGTAACCAGTAAATACAGATTCTCTGGGTTAACTGAGAAGACTAATCAGCAGTGATTTTTACATTTCAAACTGTAATATGTTGTTAGTCTATGGAGAATCATATAAGATTGAAAAAATATACACCCATAGTAAACATGGCAAATAAATCGACGTTTAGGTAGATTGGCCTATTTGAATAGCATTACTAGGCCCTCGCAGTCAGTTTTTCATGAGCACCAGCTGATGTTTATATTCTTGTGTCTATGGCGTTTTTTCGTTTATGTATATTTTTCGACTACTACTACTAGGATCGGCATGCTGCATTGCAGCTGCATTTTTAAGAATGCTGTGCCGGCTTGTCAACAAAATATATTTTTCGAGCCTTGAGGCCATCTATGTACGGTCAGCTAGGCACTGTGAAATTCGATGTATTGCCATTCAATACATTTTTGAAGTTGTAACATGCGCGATATTGATTTGTCTACAGCAGCTCAATTTCACTTCATTTGACCGTAGCGTTGTGCTGGTACCAAAATTTCCAACCGGTACCCGTACCTGTACTGCATAATACCTGTAATGAGACGGTAATGTACCAGTACCAATATATTTATTTTGTCAGGTAAAATTGAAGTGTTGAGCTCGAAAGGGGCCTTTTTTTGCTTAACATATGTAGTTTTTATAACTCTACCCTAAAGAGCTATAGTATATAGTATAGTAGAGATAATATTATTGGTTTCATATGGTTTTTATTCGAAATCGCAAGTAATAGAGGAAGTGAAATGTAATGAATGAATAGGGTAATATTTTTATTATAACTATAATGTTGAAAAACATTTTATTATTTATATTAAATTATATCTAATTTTCCCTGCTAATATTTCCCCTTATTTTTAAATTTATTCCTGAGAGTTGAAGTGATTTCTATTTAAATTTTTTAGATTTAATTATGGGGCAGTTCTTAAACCTTTTTTTTGGCTATTTTTGACCCCAACACCACCACCCCCCCTCCCCCTGTCACAATTTGTCACAAAATCTCTAATAATATTAATCTAGTAAAAGTAAAATGTGTAATTGCAATCAATTTGTGCAATATTCCGGGGATCCATGAATTGGCTTCAGGCTTTTTTCTGCCCCCCCCCCCCCCATTTTACCGCATGAAGTGATTTTGAGGAGTTCCATTTTCCAATTACGTATTTGGGGATAATGATTGATTTTTGGTGTAAGAAGAAAGTAATGTTCTTTGGTAACAAAAAAAATCTCAGAAAGAAGCACATTTTGTCAATAATTTAAATTTGGCGAAATTAAATTATTCTGTCAGAGTGTATTGAGTTTTGTACTATGAAGTACAGATTCTACGGAGTCACTATCACTTGGGATATAAGATGGGTCATTTTTCTCATTTTGATCTTGAATTATTATTAATGTCTGTGGAGTAGATAATGTAACAACATTGCTGTTAGCCGCTATAATCATCTCCCCACTATCAATTTCTTCGAATTCGGCACTCTCATCACCAAACAAGATTTCATGCTCCATCATCACTAAATCCAGCGCTTCATCAGCATTATAAAACATCTTCCGTTTATGAGCCATAGATAAGTAATGTTCAAACAAATGATGCTGTTAGTAGTAGGCCCTAAATTATTTTTATAAGTTTTCTGTAAGATACTTGTTTGTGAACTATAAACTAACCAAAACTATAAGTCCTACATAAACTGTTAGTCCCCACTTTCTGGTACCGTTATTGAGGGTAAATTAATTGTAAATTATGTATATTTGACTCTGGACAATGTAATTTTAAAAATCCCTCTATACCTAGTTAATATAAATTCAAATGTATGGCCAATATGAAAGAAGAAACAACTAATTTCTGTGGATGTGGGTTAACTGGTTTTTGCAAAATGCCACTATATATGTTTATGTTTAGTCTATCCAACAACATGTGGGTTAACTGGTTTCTGCAAAATTGAAAACTTAATTATTGCCATATGTGGGTTAACTTTTTCTTCCATTTCTAGGCCTTTACGTTGTCGAATGGTCTCCAAAATTTACATGAACATACTTAATGGCATCTTACACCCCCTAGCGTTCATTACATGGGTTAAATAAATATGGGTTAACTGGTTTTTGCATAACACCATCCAGTTGTAGAACAAGGATCCCGACGAACTTGGGCATTGGATTTCAAAATGTGTTTCCCATCGATAGCCCCAATGCAGTTTGGGAAATTCCACAAGCGATAAAAGTCATCTGAAATTCTCCTTCATTCATTGGCAGTGGATGGGAATTTTAGATATATTGGATAAAAATTATCCCATATAATTCCACATGTCTCACCCAATAATTGGCTAATTGTTGACTTGCCACATTGAAACCTGATGGAAAGAGAGCTAATGCTTGGATCATGTGACAGAAAAACAAGCGTTATAACCAGCCGTTCTTCTGAACTTATTATTGGACTAGGGATTGGCAACTTTTCGGTACTTGCATTTACTAATGAGCGAAGGTGATCAAACTGCTGAGGAGTCATCCACAGGTACTTTAAAAACACCTTGGGGTCATTCTCAGGAAGATGTTTGTAAGTCCCCTCGAACTAACTGATTTCTCGTCGACAGTTTGAAGGCCTGACCCACCATCTGTCATTGAGCAGCAAGCGATGCGAGGTAGATTGCGGTCCCGCCTTTCAACGCTGTTACAAGCCCCCCTGGCGACCAAGAGTAAGGGAAAAAAGTATTCTTGGGTCCATAGAGCCTGTAAAAAACGATTTCTCCAATATAAATATGAGTACCGGGTATGCACGGTGGAAATTATCGTTAGAAATGTGATAAATGTAGGAACAGTTGAATTTATATGTCAAAGTTTGTCGGTTTAGCGTAATTTTCGTGTAATATTTAATAAGTTCTGGAATTTCTATTAATTATGTTTCCAAGAGATTTAGAATTAATGTTATTAAATTTATTTATCAAGTCATAGTTCTTTATTAATCTTTGTTTCCAACACACTCCCCACTCGGCTTTAGCCGCATTGACTCAGACTCTTTCATGGCTAGCCTTGATAACTGCGTAAAAGCTTACATTGTCCACGTACAGCTATAAATCTGAATAGGGCATTTCTGAAAGCTAAAGTATCCATAGAGGAGATCATTTCAATATGAACCGCACATGATGCAAGACAAGTGAAGAGGAGGGCCCAGACTGGTTGTAGAGTAGTGTGATCATCACAACGGAACCAATGTCCAAAGACATTCATGCCAGAGTTGGTGTAAGGATGAAGATCTTCAACTCGACTGTTGAGGAGATTAGTTATCTTCTGGTTGTTTTTAATATTCTTAGCAGTTGATGCCAAGTTATTCAATATATTTGTTATCGATATTTGACTTAGAATTGGTGGAGCTTGAAGAGATGACCTAAATTTGTGACAGAGTCGCTCGTGTGTTGAATCGTTATTATCAGTTATCATAAGATCAGAATTTCGAGATGGAAGAGCCATTTCTGTTTTAGGGGCTGAGATGTTGTCGAAAAAGCTTTGATCAAAGGGTAAGCCTATATCTTTAACTAACTGCCCAGGTAAGTCATTGTCTGAAAATTGTGTGAAGCAGTTCTCTATGGTATTACATTCCAATGATTCCAAGGTATCGTGTGATCGACTTGAAGGATTGTATTCCAATGACTCCAAGGTATCGTGTGATCGACTTGAAGGATTGTATTCAAATGACTCCAAGGTATCGTGTGATCGACTTGAAGGATTGTATTCCAATGACTCCAAGGTATCGTGTGATCGACTTGAAGGATTGTATTCCAATGACTCGAAGGTATTGTGTGATCGACTTGAAGGATTGTATTCCATTGACTCCAAGGTATCGTGTGATCGACTTGAAGGATTGTATTCCAATGACTCCAAGGTATCGTGTGATCGACTTGGAGGATTGTATTCCAATGACTCCAAGGTATCGTGTGATCGACTTGAAGGATTGTATTCCAATGACTCCAAGGTATCGTGTGATCGACTTGAAGGTTTGTCAAATTTTTGATCAAGAAGTGAATTATTAACTGTAGGCTGTGCCAAACTTATGTGATATTGAGGCTGAGGGATTCCTTCATTTTTGGATGATGATTGCGGTTGTTGTTGGTTGTGGATGGAACAACTTCCACAAGGTATGTTGTTATGTTGAAATGAGGAAAGACATTGATGTGGTAAGTTTTGACCTGTAGCAGCCATGTTATAGGGTTGATTGTTAGGACTCCCCGCTGTAATTGGAAGGGGTGATATATACTATTACTGGAAAGGTTGCCATTAGCAGCTGTCGAATTCTGAATTGTTTTGGCTGGAAAAACGTGAGCATTCGGATTAATTAAATTTCCAAGGGGATTTAGATTAGTATTTGTATTATTTAGGTGCAATGGGAGATATGGATGAAAATATGTCCCACGGGTGTTCGGTGATGTGCTTGTATTTAAGGGTACGTTGTCAATAGTTTTCTGTTTATAAGTATTGTCTGGTATAACTGTATTTATGATGGAACTGCCTCCTGTTGGAAATAATACTTGTGGAAAGGTGGGACTACTTGATGATGGCATTGTGATTGCATTACGTCTTTTCGAGGTAATTATTAACTTTGTCGATCGAACTAATTTCTACGACCTTGTCTAAGACCTGACTTTCCTCGTCTTCACATATTTGTGCTTTAAGAATATAAATGGCCTCCCACTGATCGATAACTTTCTTTTTATTTTCGATTTCTTTCAATTTGATTGCTGTTTTGAGACATTCGGCTTCCAAGTCCAATTTGTCTTTCTCGAGTTGGTTTTGAGCCTTGGATTCGGACAATTTAAGCTGTCATAGTCGTCTTATACTAGAGTTATCTGAGTTGCAGCAGTTAGAATTGGAGATCTCACTCACTGGAATGTGCTTTAATAAGTTCTGGAATTTCTATTAATTATGTTTCCAAGAGATTTAGAATTAATGTTATTAAATTTATTTATCAAGTCATAGTTCTTTATTAATCTTTGTTTCCAACACGCCATTGACGGTTTTATTTTTGGTAAACCACCTGACACACGTATAGTTGGTGTTAAGAGAGATGATGAAATTTTTATAATAAATATACATATACAATAACTGTCATCAAGTCACATTTATTATAATAGGGAAAGATACTAAATTTAGTTTGCATTAATCAATTAGTGAGACATGCGATCGTCTTGCTGCAAGTAGAATAGCAACAGCTTCTCCCTGGTGAGCGTAGTGTCCCCTCCAGTAACTGACTCTCCAGGTCAGGCCATAGAATAATCTTTTTCATTTTAATATTCATTCAATAGTCATTCGAATTCAAACTATACAGATAGATGGGGTCTACCTACGGGTGTAGCAAACTGTTAAAGAAAAGATAGGAGGTATGATGCAAAGTTTTTAATAGTATATAGTATAATAATAGAACATAAATTTTTAAACAGGTTTTAATATAATAGCCCCCAAAGCTTGACAATTGATTGAATGGAGCCTCATCTGCTTTGAAGGACATTGCTTTCGTTGTGTGTAGGATATTACAATGTTGTACTTTGGTAGCCTCATGGAGTGAATAAGCATGGTGGAAAGCCCATGACTTTCTTGAGACGCATCTTAAAGGACACTGGCCTTGAATATGCGGATGATCTAGCAAATGTCATGGGTGATAGGGAGTTGTGGCGGCGCAATTTTGTTGACAAGCCGGCACAGCATTCTTTAATTCTAATTTTAGTACACAATTTCTAATTTCAGTACACAGTTACTAATTTCAGTACCCGGTTGCTAATTTCAGTACCCAGTTACTAATTTCAGTACCCAGTTACTAATTTCAGTACCCGGTTGCTAATTTCAGTACCCAGTTACTAATTTCAGTACCCAGTTACTAATTTCAGTACCCGGTAGCTAATTTCAGTACACAGTTACTAATTTCAGTACACAGTTACTAATTTCAGTACCCAGTTACTAATTTCAGTACCCAGTTGCTAATTTCAGTACACAGTTACTAATTTCAGTACCCGGTTACTAATTTCAGTACCCAGATACTAATTTCTATGAAAAAAAATGTGATGTCTATGTTTGCATTGCGTATTATGTAGGGTACTGGTCTGTTAATCTTATAAATGTCTTACTTAAGTCTCCATCTTGGGCTGGTGCAGCGAACGCCTAAAACTTTAACAAATTGAATTGAATTATGCTTATTTAGGCCCCAAGTAATGAAATAATTACCACAAAATAAGTTATAAGGTAAAGGGTTAAAGGCTGACCGAGCTGTAATTCGCACTACTATACTTAAATTAGGTAACCACGTGTGCCAATAAAACAATCTTTAAATATTAATGGACTTACAGTAGGAAATGTTAAACCTTTTCTTGTAATGTTTATACTGTATTAGTCAGTATAATATATATATATTATAGATTTTGTATATTCTATATGTATATTGATCTTGCAGATTTATTATATTAATGGACTATAAATTATTTGTTATAGAATATTAAATGGCATTAGAAAATATGTAATTATAATATCATTACGCATTTCGAGTTTATAAAATTATTTTTTTAGGTGAACCTACAGTAAGACAAATAAGTATGCAATGCAGTATGTGGGGCGAGCCACGAAAGTTAGCGAGCTCAGCATAAGGGTACCATTATCTCAAACTCGTGCTGTATGTCGGTCGGTCTAATCTTTGGACGCTTATTTATTAGGAATGGCTTTGCCAAATTTTTTTAAATTTTGTATGTGTGTTAGTAGACAAAAAGTTTAGAAAGTTTCGTTAATTTTTATCTTAGCATATCAGGGCTGACCAGTGACCATGCCAATAGACAAGTTACGTGACACAGCACTAATTGTGATAATGTTTTTAATATTGTACGTTTCAGAGAATGGCAGCTGTTGGAGAGATAGTAGGTCTGCGGACAGTTTTGCAGAGGAGAGCATTGATGGAGGGTCGATTCCTCGAGGGAAGAATCATACACGTTGTCAAGCCAAGTAAACAATATAAAACGAAGGAGGGAGGTTCGAAAAAGCCGAAATTCAATTATAATACCATGATATATTTAATGTAAGTATTTCATTCCATATAATAATTGTTATTGATTATTAATTCTTTAGTGATTTAAATTTATTTAATACCTGACTGCCTTGGCAGATAAGATTTCTCTTAGCGCAGTGGGTGTTCAAGAGCACCGAATGCAGACGGGACAGACTGATGAGGTTCTGATTAAGGACATGGGGGCGGTTGGCGACTCGCCCTCGCTTCAGCAGATGATAGTGGCAATGGTGGAATTGGTCTATTGATGAATCCGACTGCACATGCAGCATTGGACAAAATAGACCAAATCTCTAACCGCATCATCCGTTGTCACTTCTCATGTTCTGGAAGACTGGCTAATAAGTTTCCTAAGGTGGTTCTGATTGTGTGCTACTCTCCAACTAGTGTTGCCCCTGTAGAGGAAATGGAAAATTTTTACCATAATCTACAAGCAGCTACTGATGGAGTGGATCAGCATGCATTCTTAACATTCCTGGGAGACTTTAATGCAAGTCTGCATCAATCACCTACATCGCCCTGGGTCTATAGCAATAGTGTTAACCGAAATTCCGTCCATCTTCAGGATTTTATCTCTGGAAATGGATTGTTTTCGGCTGGAAACCAGTTCAAGAAGCGAACTGGAAAGCTATGGACTCATAGTGGACCCAGTGGTCACAAGTCCCAGATAAACCATATTCTGTTTCGTAGGAAATACAGGAGCTCTATACAAGACTGTAATGCATTTACACTTCGACCCTTCTCCAGTGATCACCGCCTTATTGTGGCCCAATAAGACGTAGTCTGCCTGCTAGCAGAACAACGAAATCTGCCCTGCCGCGGCATGACTGGTCCTCTCTGTTGCAACAGCCAAGTGTGAGATCCAGCTTCACACTACAGCTGAGCAACAGGTATGAGGTTCTTGTCTCTGAGGCGGCAGATCACTGTGAGGGCTATACTGCCTTCACAGAATCAGTTAGCAGCAGCAGTTTGTTAGCAGCTGCAGATACAGTTCCTGTATACCCTCGAAACAGGAAAAGGGCCCCCTGGACTGACAACAAAATTCAGAAGTGCCAAAATGACCTTTATAAGGCGCAGAAAGAGTCCCGACTCAAACAGATTACAGCGGCCAAGAATGCAGTTACGGCTGCATCTAGGTCCCTGAATAGGCAGTACTCTGTTAATCTTCAGGAGCTAATAAACCAACAGGTTGATGCCATCAATGATGCTGACGACATCAGGCAATCATCCCAGGCATGGAAATCGATCAACTTGCTTACTGGGCGGAAAAGCCAACCAACCACCAAGGTTAAGGCTGAATCACCAGCCGATCGCCTCAATCGTTGGAAGGCCCGCTTTGAAAAGCTCCTCAATAATGACAGGATATTGCCTGATAACTTTATAGAAGTAAAAGTGTCTGAGTCTGTACTCCCAGATATTCCCATTGGCGATATCTCCTTTGCAGAAGTGAAGGCTGCTGCAAAGAGCATTAAGACCAATAGATCCGGAAGTCAGGTGAGGACCTTCGAATACATAAGGGAAAGGCATGGACATCCTTGAATAGGCTTTGCAGGATTTGGAAGTCACCGAGAATTAATCGCAAACTTAAGGTCCGATTATTTAGAGCAGCAGTAGTTCCAGTACTCCTCTATGGGAGTGCATGCTGGGCTCTAACTGCTGATGACACCAAATCTCTGGATGGCACATTCACAAGAATGCTACGTCGGGTTCATTGTGTCAAGTACAATGCACACATCTCCAACCAGACACTATATAACATTGGAGGTGTCTCATTGGTTCCCTCCAAGCTTGACACTAGAACAAAATCGCCTCCGCTGTGCAGGACATTGCATTCGCCGTGAGGACCAGCCAGTGCATAATCTTGTACTTTTGCAGCCTCACGGAGTGAATAAGCATGGTGGACAGCCCATGATTTTCTTGAAACGCATCTTAAAGGACACTGGCCTTGAATATGCGTATGATCTAGCAAATGTCATGGGTGATACGGAGTTGCGGCGGCGCAATTTTGTCGACAAGCCGGCACAGCATTCTTAAAAATGCAGCTGCAATGCCGCATGCCGATCACAAAATAAAATTTATATAAACTAACAGGACGTCCAACAGACAGTTATTAGGAAATTATGCAGGAGACGGATTTCAAAATGCCCTTATCGGTAGACTTTTTTTAATTAAAACCGAAAATAAAAAGGTAATCAACAACGGCTAGACATGCTGACAAGGTCGGCGGAAGGTAATCAACCAACGGCGACTTACTGCGAAGACGCTTGTAGGAGTTGCGACCACAAGCGGTTTACTCCCGCAACTGAAATATATGAGTATGAGAACCCTTCAGGAGAAATACCGGCTCGGTCATCGCCCGGGTCAACAAGGACCGCGTGCCCCTCAGTGGTACACCAGGCTGGGGTCGATAAATTGGCTACTGGAACAGAAGACAGAGAAGAAAGAAGAACCAACCTGTTGAAATGTAAAAAGACACTAAGGATTGCTATAATGAACGCACGCACGCTGAAAGCACAGAGCAAACAGGGTGACATGGTCGCTCTGGCAATGGAATATAACATCGACATCATCTGCATTCAAGAACATCGGATTTGTCATGAAGACACTGCCATGAAGTACAATGACATTGGAAATGGATGGACATTAGTAACAAGCTCAGCAGTAAGAAACTCGGCCAATGCATCAATTGGTGGAGTAGGAATTCTGCTAAGCCCATTTGCACTTAAGACCCTAAACAACATCGAATCTATAAATTCCAGGGTTATGATCGCAACATTTGATGGGAATACCAAGACAACAGTTATATGTTGCTACAGTCCAACCAATGCATCAGAGCCAGAACAAGCAGTCAAGTTTTATGAAGAACTGACTGGACTTATTAAGGACATCCCGAAACACAATGTTAAAGTCATTGCTGGTGACCTGAATGCGCAAATTGGCCCAGAAGACATCAAGGGTTACACCTATAACACCAGTTCTAACAGAAATGGGTACTTACTTTTAGACCTAATGGAAGAATGTGAATTGATACCAACAAACAACACATTCGAAAAGAGTAAGGGGAAGCTATGGACCTTTCAATACCCTAATGGAACCAAAGCACAACTGGATTACATCCTTATAAACAAAAAGTGGAGAAATAGCATGATCAACTGCGAGGCATACAGCTCGTTCAACCTAATTGGTTCGGACCACAGAATTGTGACTGCAGAGATCAGACTTAGTTTGAGAGCCAGCAAACCCAGGACAAGCAAGCAAATCAACTATGACTGGGAGAAACTCAGAACTGACAATGCTGTAAAGGATGCTTATACAGTAGAAGTTCAAAACCGCTTTGAAGCACTTCAGTCAATGGATGAAGACCAATCCACCGATTCAATATACCAGAATATAATAACAGCCCACAAGGAATCAGCTAAGAGGCATATCCCCCAGAAACCTAAACGAAAACAGTATGTGCCATGGCAAAACTCTGAGGTTACTTGTAAGAGAGAAGATCTTAAGATAGCCTACAAAGTTAAAACCGAACAACCAACAACCGAAAACATTAACAAGGTTGAGAAAGCTAAGGACGATCTTAAATTGGCCTACAACATCAGCCAGGAAAAGTACATACAGGATAAAATTGAAGCAATTACAACTGCTCACATACAGCAACAATCAAGACTTACCTGGCAAACTGTAAATGAGGTATCTGGTCGGAAAAGTTGTGCAAAGGGGCGCTTCATAGCCGATAGTCCTGAAGAATGTGTTGGGAAGTGGAAAAATCACTTCAGCAACTTGCTTGGGCAGCCACCAAACATCGAGGTCAGCCCTAGAAGGAAAATATATGACAAGACACTACCTATAGAAACAGGGGACTTCACACCTGCCGAACTCCAAAGAAGCATTAAAAGCATGTCCAATAATAAAGCAAGTGGATTAGATGAAATCCCAGCGGAGGTATGGAAAACCGGAGTGCTAAATAGACCATTATTGAATGTTTGCAACCGGATGTTAAAAGGGGAAAAGCCACCACCAATTTGGACTAAAGGTCAACTAAAGCCTCTCCCCAAGAAAGGAGACCTCGGCATACCAACAAACTATCGTGGGATCTGTCTGCTTGTGGTAGCTGCCAAAATATACAATAAAATGATTCTATATAGGATTAGGCCTCACATAGAGAAACTACTGCGTAAGAGCCAAAACGGATTTCGACCAAGTAGATCAACAATAGCTCAGATACTTGCAGCTACGGAGACTGATTGAAGGAATTAAGTCAAAGAATCTCCCCGCAGTCATGACTTTTGTGGACTTCAAGAAGGCATTCGACTCCATCCATAGAGGTAAAATGCTTGAAATCCTAAGAGCTTATGGAATACCAGAAGTAATTGTTACTGGCATTGGATTGTTATATTGTGACACAGAAGCGCAGGTACTCTCACCAGATGGTGAAACTGAGTTTTTCTCAATCCTGGCTGGCGTACTGCAAGGTGACACATTAGCACCATTACTATTTGTAATTGTGCTGGATTACGCAATGAGGATGGCCACAAAGGGTGAAGATCTGGGATTCACACTTCAAGAACGCAGAAGTAGTAGATATCCGGCAACTACAGTCACAGACACCGACTTTGCGGATGACATCGCCCTGCTCTCTAATACGCAGGCAGATGCACAGCTTCTACTAAATAAAGTGGAGAGGGCTGCTAAGGAGGTTGGATTGCATATAAATGCTACCAAGACCGAATTCATGACCTTTAATGTTGATGGAAACTTGACAACCATTGATAATAATCAACTAAGGAAGGTCGATGACTTCCAGTACCTTGGATCATGGATAGAGAGTAGCAAAAAGGACATAGAAGTTAGGAAAGCAAAGGCTTGGGTAGCTCTATCAAAAATGGATACCATCTGGAAATCAGATCTCTCCAGGCACCTGAAGACTAAGTTCTTTCGAGCCACAGTGGAAAGTGTATTTTTATACGGGGGTGAGACCTGGACACTGACTAAATCACTTGAAAAACGAATTGATGGTTGCTACACAAGACTACTAAGGGCAGCCCTAAACATCAGCTGGAGACAACATATGACAAACGCCGAGCTTTATGGTACAATACCACCTGTTTCAACCACCCTCCGTGAACGCAGACTAAGATTCAGTGGGCACTGCTGGCGAAGTAAAGACGAGGTCATACCAGATCTACTTCTCTGGCAACCAACTCATGGAAAGCGTAGTCGTGGACGACCTGCCATAACATATATAGATCAACTTGAAAGGGATACTGAACTTGGGAGAAACGAAATTGCGACAACTATGGAGAATCGGGAAGCCTGGAAGGATCTCATTTCCACTGTCCGAGTTCGATCGACCTAGTAGTAGTAGTATGCTTTTATTTCGTGTGTATATAATAAATTATGTTGATTTGTGTGAGTTCAGTATGTTTTAGTGACAACATATTTTATATGTTTTCGTTTATGAACAAATTTGTATTTTTTCTGGTACTATATAGCGCATTGCTGGATTTCTCAGGGAAATTTACAAAAATTTCCGTTATTATGTCTCTAATGTTGAACTTTCACTTCAATTAATTTATATGGTTTTAGAGATTTGACGACGGGCAAAACGTTTGCGGTCATAAACCACGGTGGTGCCGAATCCAAGAGATTTTTCGGACAAAACGTGGGGATGGGGGGGCTTGTTCGGCTTCGGGAGCCAGCGTTCCGGGGCGACAAGTCGCGGGGATTGATCCCGATCATCGAGGTGCAACATCCGACCGTAGCCATTCCCGCACCAACGGCGGGAATGTTTGTAAAAGAAATCTCAGTAGATTCTGAGGAGCTGTCCTGACTCCAGATCAAATCGAACTTGCCCAAGTTCGCGTGCTACCAACAACGTTTTTTTATAACTTGATTGACTAACAATTTTAATCATTAATATTTGTAAATTACATTTCGAGTCAATTTATATGTTTGCCATATTCAGGTATCTTCGATTGTAACTTAAAAGAGGAAAAACGACGATAAAGATATTGTGTCATCACAAATGAGATCACTGCTAAGATGGTTAACGGTCTCTTTTGCGCCCAAAGATTATGTCCCATAGGATCACCCAGCTCGTCCGTGGTTGAGTAAAATATCGAATCATTAATCACGTTTTTAAGCTTTTATTGGGGTTGTATGTAGTTATTGAATTGTACAGTTAGTGCTAATAGTTTGATTCCATTTGACTTTAACAGTTAATTTTTTTTAATATGTACGATGTATGGATGTTGATACAGGGGGTGGGGATACTTGACGCAAAACCCGAGTTGAAGAATGTATTATCTGCCTTGTCCATTAAACAATGTTATTATCAATTTCAGGGAAAGGAGTTGGTTACAGTGGCAGGCTATTCTAACCAAAACAATAAACGAGAGTGTATAGCACAGGTTGCAGTTTCTGGCTTATTCGTTGGATTTTGATTGTGTCAAGTAACCCCCCCCCCTTCCCTATCTGTGGATGTTAAAACATATTATTATATAAATTTTATTTTTTTATTATTTATGTTTCATTCATTCCAAGTTTAGCGAATTGTTTATTCTTATAAAACCAACAGACTAAGAGACCGACAACAGAAAACAAAAAGACGAACAAGACGAACAGACTAAAATACGAACATATTAAGAGGCCGCAAGATTCATTGACATGTAGACATACATACCTATCAACAGACTGATGGACACGGACAGGCAAGCGGGTCGACATACGGAGTGATGTATAGACCGACCGAGAGACTGATGAACAGATAGACTGACCAACAGACAGTCAGATCGAGTGATTGATCAGTTGACAGACATACCTATCAACAGACTGATGGAGACGGACAGGCAAGCGGGCCGACAGACGGAGTGATGTATAGACTAACCGAGAGACTGATGAACAGATAGACTGACCGACAGTCAGTCAGATCGAGTGATTGATCAGTTGACAGACATACCTATCAACAGACTGATGGACACGGACAGGCAAGTGGGCCGACAGACGGAGTGATGTATAGACCGACCGAGAGACTGATGAACAGATAGACCGACCAACAGATAGTCAGATCGAATGAGTGTGATCAGTTGACAGACATACCTATCAACAGACTGATGGACACGGACAGGCAAGTGGGCCGACAGACGGAGTGATGTATAGACCGACCGAGAGACTGATGAACAGATAGACTGACCAACAGATAGTCAGATCGAATGAGTGTGATCAGTTGACAGACATACCTATCAACAGACTGATGGAGACGAACAGGCATGCGGGCCGACAGACGGAGTGATGTATAGACCGACCGAGAGACTAATGAACAGATAGACTGACCAACAGACAGTCAGATCGAGTGATTGATCAGTTGACAGACATACCTATCAACAGACTGATGGACACGGACAGGCAAGTGGGCCGACAGACGGAGTGATGTATAGACCGACCGAGAGACTGATGAACAGATAGACTGACCAACAGATAGTCAGATCGAATGAGTGTGATCAGTTGACAGACATACCTATCAACAGACTGATGGAGACGAACAGGCATGCGGGCCGACAGACGGAGTGATGTATAGACCGACCAAGAGACTGATGAACAGATAGACTGACCAACAGACAGTCAGATCGAGTGATTGATCAGTTGACAGACATACCTATCAACAGACTGATGGAGACGGACAGGCAAGCGGGCCGACAGACGGAGTGATGTATAGACTAACCGAGAGACTGATGAACAGATAGACTGACCAACAGTCAGTCAGATCGAGTGATTGATCAGTTGACAGACATACCTATCAACAGACTGATGGACACGGACAGGCAAGTGAGCCGACAGACGGAGTGATGTATAGACCGACCGAGAGACTGATGAACAGATAGACTGACCAACAGATAGTCAGATCGAATGAGTGTGATAAGTTGACAGACATACCTATCAACAGACTGATGGAGACGGACAGGCAAGCGGGACGACAGACGGAGTGATGTATAGACTGACCGAGAGACTGATGAACAGATAGACTGACCAACAGACAGTCAGATCGAATGAGTGATCAGTTGACATACATACCTATCAAAAGACTGATGGACACGGACAGGCAAGCGGGCCGACAGACGGAGTGATGTTTAAACCGACTGAGAGACTGATTAACAGATAGACTGACCGACAGACAGTCAGATCGAGTGAGTGATCAGTTGACAGACATACCTATCAACAGACTGATGGACACGGACAGGCAAGTGGGCCGACAGACGGAGTGATGTATAGACCGACCGAGAGACTGACGAACAGATAGACTGACCAACAGACAGTCAGATCGAGTGAGTGATTAGTTGACAGACACACCTATCAACAGACTGATGGACACGGACAGGCAAGTGGGTCGACAGACGGAATGATGTATAGATGGACGGATGATGAGATGGACTGAGTTACAACTAACTTGTTTTATATTTCTGGACACTGCTGTTATGTGCTATGCTGGTCTATTTTGTCCATAACTAACTGTATTTTGTAATCTTAGCTTATTACCTGCACATCATTAAACTAGTTTTGCTATGTTTAAACTGAATGTATTGTTAAATTATATGTAATAATAATAATAGTATTAATATAATAGTATATGTAATAATTAATAATAGTTATTGTTATGTTATATGTGGAAAACGTTCAATTTCATGGACTTTTCCTAGCAACATGTTTCCATTGCAACAAGATCTGTTATTGTTGATATATTTTTCACACTCAGCCCTCCAATTCGCCGGTCGTCCGCGGACTTTTCCTAAATTTGATTGACATTCCGGTTCTGGCCAGAATCATCGGACTACATCCCTATAAGTAATTCTTATTAAATAATTATTGATTATGAAAATAATATTAACTAATGTGAAGTCACCGCGATGGGAATTAAACCAGTGTTTATCAGTTGCCGACCAGCCATGCAGACCGCTACACCACGCTGTTTGAAACAGCAGACTACCTCGCTTCAATGCCTGTGTCAAAAACGCTGTCCCTTCTTCAAACCACGTATTACAATTGGGGTCTGTTGAATTAAATTCATTTTTTCATTCATTTTTTTCAAAATTATGTTCATTGACTATTTTATTTTGATGATACATCCAGGTACCAGGCAACTCGCACGTGCTCAATACATTATTTAAGAAACACATAAATTGGACGTGCTGTAATCGACATTGTTAATTATCAGTTGATACAATGAAAACTATAGTCTACATCATGTGATTGAAATTCCATTGTATTAAAGCAATTTAGTTATAAGTCGGGCCTAACTACCCAATATAAGCAATATTGGTTTTTATTTGAGAGACTGACCCAGTAACCAGCCTCCCCGCCCAGCATTCAATATATTACAACAGTCCATAGGGGCCTGTGATTGGATACTCACAGTGCTAATGAGTCTACAGTATATCCTATTTAACAGACCTACACTTGTTCAAGACCTGTTCCCCTTTCAGACACTCTCCCGTACAGATATATTAGTAAACGCAATTAGTAAATTTGCTTGAGTATTCATTTAGTAGAGCGTCGTACATCACAAGTCTTATGTAGAGGGATTTTTAATACATTAGGGGCTGTTCACATATTACGTAACGCTATTTTTTGTATTTTTTTGTATACCCCCCCCCCCCCCCCCACAGTAGTAGCGTAACTTTAGCTTGTGTAAAATTTGATTGTCGAATATAATTTTATATATAAAACAAAACGTAGTTCTATTATAGATAAAACATTTAAATATAATATGTAATAATGTGAATGAAATAAAATTATTACAATATTTCTAATTATTTTAATTAATTGACTATTAACGCCGTTTATTATGTTCGGAAATACTTTGTATTCAATTGAATAAACATCCAATAAACTAATTATTACGAAAAAAATGAGTCGCTACGATCAGTTCCGCAGTGCATCAGGGTGGATTAATCAATGCCAGTACATTGATATTGCCAGTACAATGAAAAGTAGTATGACAATTCACCCGGCCTTCTGGAAAATATTACCATTGCATTCAGCATCGCAAAAAACCTATAGAAATCGATAATTTACATTTATTTAGGAAATATTTCAATTTACTGGAAATTGAAAATTTGGCGCCACAAGCACTTTTTGGGTGCGCATCACATTTTTCACGATATCTCGAAAACTAAACAAGATATGATGAAACTGTTTGCAGGTTTGAAATCCTGAGCAAATTTCGCATATAATGGCTAATATAAGGAATCAGTATTCAAGTTACCTAAATTCGACAACTCCGCACACCACCAAAAAAATGTTCTAGAACACATTTTTAGGTGCTAAAAAAAAGGAGCTCGATAAAATATTTTAAAAAATATTTTTTTTTGCTATGCAGACCATTATATAAGAGCTGGCAGTCACAGATTTTACGGTATTTTTCATGACACTAAAAGTTTTTAAAACCAGGGGTGACTGTAGTAGTAGTCAGTATATTATATATATATTATAGATTATGTATATTCTATATGTATATTGATATTGTAGATTTATTATATTAATGGACTATAAATTATTTGTTATAGAATATTAAATGGCATTAGAAAATATGTAATTATAATATCATTACGCGTTTCGAGTTTATCAAATTATTTTTTTAGGTGAACCTACAGTAAGACAAATAAGTATGCAAGGCAGTATGTGGGGCGAGCCACGAAAGTTAGCGAGCTCAGCATAAGGGTACCATTATCTCAAACTCGTGCTGTATGTCGGTCGGTCTATCGGTCTAATCTTCGGACGCTTATTTATCAGGAATGGCATTGCTATTTTTTTTTAAATTTTGTATGTGTGTTAGTAGACAAAAAGTTTAGAAAGTTTCGTTAATTTTTATCTTAGCATATCAGGGCTGACCAGTGACCATGCCAATAGACAAGTTACGTGACACAGCACTAATTGTGATACAACTTTGATAATGTTTTTAATATTGTACGTTTCAGAGAATGGCAGCTGTTGGAGGTATTGTAGGTCTGCGGACAGTGTTGACGAGGAGAGGGTTGCTGGAGGGTCGCTTCCTCGAGGGAAGGATAATACACGTCGTCACACCAAGCAAAAGGTATAAACCGAAGGAGGCGGGAGGTTCAAAAAAGCCGAAATTAAATTACAACACCATGATATATTTAATGTAAGTATTTCATTCCATATAATAATTGTTATTGATTATTAATTCTTTAGTGATTTAAATTTATTTAATACCTGACTGCCTTGGCAGATAAGATTTATCTTAGCGCAGTGGGTGCTCAAGAGCACCGAATGCAGACGGGACAGACTGATGAGGTTCTGATTAAGGACATGGGGGCGGTTGGCGACTTGCCCGCGCTTCAGCAGATGATAGTGGCAATGGTGGAATTGATCTATTGATGAATCCAACTGCACATGCAGAATGGACAAAATAGACCAAATCTCTAACCGCATCATCCGTTGTCACTTCTCATGTTCTGGAAGACTGGCTAATAAGTTTCCTAAGGTGGTTCTGATTGTGTGCTACTCCCCAACTAGTGTTGCCCCTGTAGAGGACATGGAAAATTTTTACCATAATCTACAAGCAGCTACTGATGGAGTGGATCAGCATGCATTCTTAACATTCCTGGGAGACTTTAATGCAAGTCTGCATCAATCACCTACATCGCCCTGGGTCTATAGCAATAGTGTTAACCGAAATTCCGTCCATCTTCAGGATTTTATCTCTGGAAATGGATTGTTTTCGGCTGGAAACCAGTTCAAGAAGCGAACTGGAAAGCTATGGACTCATAGTGGACCCAGTGGTCACAAGTCCCAGATAAACCATATTCTGTTTCGTAGGAAATACAGGAGCTCTATACAAGACTGTAATGCATTTACACTTCGACCCTTCTCCAGTGATCACCGCCTTATTGTGGCCCAATAAGACGTAGTCTGCCTGCTAGCAGAACAACGAAATCTGCCCTGCCGCGGCATGACTGGTCCTCTCTGTTGCAACAGCCAAGTGTGAGATCCAGCTTCACACTACAGCTGAGCAACAGGTATGAGGTTCTTGTCTCTGAGGCGGCAGATCACTGTGAGGGCTATACTGCCTTCACAGAATCAGTTTTTGTTAGCAGCTGCAGATACAGTTCCTGTATACCCTCGAAACAGGAAAAGGGCCCCCTGGACTGACAACAAAATTCAGAAGTGCCAAAATGACCTCTACAAGGCGCAGAAAGAGTCCCGACTCAAACAGACTACAGCGGCCAAGAATGCAGTTAAGGCTGCATCTAGGTCCCTGAATAGGCAGTACTCTGTTAATCTACAGGAGCTAATAAACCAACAGGTTGATGCCATCAATGATGCTGACGACATCAGGCAATCATCCCAGGCATGGAAATCGATCAACTTGCTTACTGGGCGGAAAAGCCAACCAACCACCAAGGTTAAGGCTGAATCATCAGCCGATCGCCTCAATGGTTGGAAGGCCCACTTTGAAAAGCTCCTCAATAATGACAGGGTATTGCCTGATAACTTTATAGAAGTAAAAATGTCTGAGTCTGTACTCCCAGATATTCCCATTGGCGATATCTCCTTTGCAGAAGTGAAGGCTGCTGCAAAGAGCATTAAGACCAATGGATCCGGAAGTCAGGTGAGGACCTTCGAATACGTAAGGGAAAGGCATGGGCATCCTTGAATAGGCTTTGCAGGATTTGGAAGTCACCGAGAATTAATCGGAAACTTAAGGTCCGATTATTTAGAGCAGCAGTAGTTTCAGTACTCCTCTATGGGAGTGCATGCTGGGCACTAACTGCTGATGACACCAAATCTCTGGATGGCACATTCACAAGAATGCTACGTCGGGTTCATTGTGTCAAGTACAATGCACACATCTCCAACCAGACACTATATAATATTTGAGGTGTCTCATTGGTTCCCTCCAAGCTTGACACTAGAACAAAATCGCCTCCGCTGTGCAGGACATTGCTTTTGCCGTGAGGACCAGCCAGTGCATAATCTTGTACTTTTGCAGCCTCATGGAGTGAATAAGCATGGTGGACAGCCCATGACTTTCTTGAGACGCATCTTAAACGACACTGGCCTTGAATATGCGTATGATCTAGCAAATGTCATGGGTGATAGGGAGTTGCGGCGGCGCAATTTTGCCGACAAGCCGGCACAGCATTCTTAAACATGCAGCTGCAATGCAGCATGCCGATCACAAAATAAAATTTATATAAACTAACAGGACGTCCAACAGACAGTTATTAGGAAATTATGCAGGGGCCGGATTTCAAAATGCTTTTATCGGTAGACTTTTTTAATTAAACGTATGCTTTTATTTCGTGTGTATATAATAAATTATGTTGATTTGTGTGAGTTCAGTATGTTTTAGTGACAAAATATTTTATATGTTTTCGTTTATGAACAAATTTGTATTTTTTCTGGTACTATATAGCGCATTGCTCGATTTCTCAGGGAAATTTACAAAAATTTCCGTTATTATGTCTCTAATGTTGAACTTTCACTTCAATGAATTTATATGGTTTTAGAGATTTGACGACGGGGAAAACCTTTGCGGTAATTAACCACGGTGGTGCCGAGACGAAGAGGTTTTTTGCACAAAACGTGGGGACGGGGGGGCTTGTTCGCCTTCGGGAACCAGCGTTCCGGGGCGACAAGTCGCGGGGATTGATTCCCATAATCGACGTGCAGCTACCGACCGTTGCCATTCCCGCACCAACGGCGGGAATAGCTACGAAAGAGATCCAAGTGGATTCTGAGGAGCTGTCCGCTTTTTCAATCAACGTTCCTGAATTGGAACTAGAAGGGGTAAGTTCAGAATCGAAGTAGTATAGTGAATTATAGTAATATATTCTGTATGTAATCATTATTTTAACATATTATATATTCTATATTATATTATTATTTATTTATTATTACTTATTATATTACATATATACTTAATACCTACAGATTTTCCAGATAGAGTGGGAAACTGGACGCAATATAAATTCATCCCTCTCCAGGGGAAATTGGACTCAAATAAGAGCTGCTTACTCTCCAAATTAAAACTGCAACCTGTTCTATTGTATTTAGTTTATTGTTTTGGTTTAAATAACGTGCCACTGTCCTGCTACTTTCCCTAAATTGAGAAATTAACATTGTGGCGGGATATTAATTCGCCAAGATGGGATTTGCGTCCAGTTTCCCACCGTGTTTCTATATGTATTAGATTAAAAATAAATTAATGTTTTAAATATGTCATGTACACTGTAAAAATACATTACGCACCGGTAGAATTTTACTACATCAATGTGCTGTTTCATTCGGGAAATTTTAAACTAATGATACTTTACCTAAACAACCTGCATGCCCTATCGAAATTATTTAGTAAAACATGATATGTATAATTTTAATAAATAATGATTCTTCAATCGTTCCCTTTCCAGAATCCAATAGTCCCCGTGCGTTCTAGAAAAACATTTGGAAAATTAAATGATTGTCTTCAATTTCCGATTATTAAAAATAAATTATATAATTGGGAGTAATAATATTAGGACTAAATAATTTCTTCAATGAAAATGTAGAGAATTGAATGATATTTTTTTGTAATAAACTTTTTATTTATCACATTATTACATTATGAGTCACTATACTACTTATTATATTAGTATACTCATTAACGAGAAATGAAATGAAATTATGGATTGGCAGATCATCCGAACAAATCCAAACAAGTGCAGACCTTCAAGGGAATTGTACGTACTGACCCACTAAACGCCAACACCTGTCTCGCATCCAGACTCGTTGGCTGGTTGCGAACCCCCCCCCCCCCCCCCCCCCCCCGTGGCGAGGGATAATTTCATCGTGAGTGTACTGGAACGCACTCCTATGAACGTGGACGTAGTTGTACTTGAGCTGATATAATTCGTAGTCTGGTTTCATGGCCTCCGTGTACGTTAGCCCTGCTACTTACAAGAGCAACAGTATCCTGCATAATGCAGACTTGGGGGAGGGGCCGTACCGGTAGGTTAAAATGATTTTTTACATATCAGTTTATCAGTATTAATTAATACAGAACAACATTTTATGTCGCCGTCCTCAGTGGTACACCAGGCTGGGGTCGATAAATTGGCTACTGGAACAGAAGACAGAGAAGAAAGAAGAACCAACCTGTTGAAATGTAAAAAGACACTAAAGATTGCTACAATGAACGCAGGCACGCTGAAAGCACAGAGCAAACAGGGTGACATGGTCGCTCTGGCAATGGAAAATAACATCGACATCATCTGCATCCAAGAACATCGGATTTGTCATGAAGACACTGCCATGAAGTACAATGACATTGGAAATGGATGGACGTTAGTAACAAGCTCAGCAGTAAGAAACTCGGCCAATGCATCAATTGGTGGAGTAGGAATTCTGCTAAGCCCATTTGCACTTAAGACCCTAAACAACATCGAATCTATAAATTCCAGGGTTATGATCGCAACATTTGATGGGAATCCCAAGACAACAGTTATATGTTGCTACAGTCCAACCAATGCATCAGAGCCAGAACAAGCAGTCAAGTTTTATGAAGAACTGACTGGACTTATTAAGGACATCCCGAAACACAATGTTAAAGTCATTGCTGGTGACCTGAATGCGCAAATTGGCCCAGAAGACATCAAGGGTTACACCTATAACACCAGTTCTAACAGAAATGGGTACTTACTTTTAGACCTAATGGAAGAATGTGAATTGATACCAACAAACAACACATTCGAAAAGAGTAAGGGGAAGCTATGGACCTTTCAATACCCTAATGGAACCAAAGCACAACTGGATTACATCCTTATAAACAAAAAGTGGAGAAATAGCATGATCAACTGCAAGGCATACAGCTCATTCAACCTAATTGGTTCGGACCACAGAATTGTGACTGCAGAGATCAGACTCAGTTTGAGAGCCAGCAAACCCAGGACAAGCAAGCAAATCAACTATGACTGGGAGAAACTTAGAACTGACAATGCTGTAAAGGATGCTTATACAGTAGAAGTTCAAAACCGCTTTGAAGCACTTCAGTCAATGGATGAAGACCAATCCACCGATTCAATATACCAGAATATAATAACAGCCCACAAGGAATCAGCTAAGAGGCATATCCCCCTGAAACCTAAACGAAAACAGTATGTGCCATGGCAAAACTCTGAGGTTACTTGTAAGAGAGAAGATCTTAAGATAGCCTACAAAGTTAAAACCGAACAACCAACAACCGAAAACATTAACAAGGTTGAGAAAGCTAAGGAGAATCTTAAATTGGCCTACAACATCAGCCAGGAAAAGTACATACAGGATAAAACTGAAGCAATTACAACTGCTCACATACAGCAACAATCAAGACTTACCTGGCAAACTGTAAATGAGGTATCTGGTCGGAAAAGTTGTGCAAAGGGGCGCCTCAAAGCCGATAGTCCTGAAGAACGTGTTGGGAAGTGGAAAAATCACTTCAGCAACTTGCTTGGGCAGCCACCAAACATCGAGGTCAGCCCTACAAGGAAAATATATGACAAGACACTACCTATAGAAACAGGGGACTTCACACCTGCCGAACTCCAAAGAAGCATTAAAAGCATGTCCAATAATAAAGCGAGTGGATTAGATGAAATCCCAGCGGAGGTATGGAACACCGGAGTGCTAAATAGACCATTATTGAATGTTTGCAACCGGATGTTAAAAGGGGAAAAGCCACCACCAATTGGGACTAAAGGTCAACTAAAGCCTCTCCCCAAGAAAGGAGACCTCGGCATACCAACAAACTATCGTGGGATCTGTCTGCTTGTGGTAGCTGCCAAAATATACAATAAAATGATTCTATATAGGATTAGGCCTCACATAGAGAAACTACTGCGTAAGAGCCAAAACGGATTTCGACCAAGTAGATCAACAATAGCTCAGATACTTGCACTACGGAGACTGATTGAAGGAATTAAGTCAAAGAATCTCCCCGCAGTCATGACTTTTGTGGACTTCAAGAAGGCATTCGACTCCATCCATAGAGGTAAAATGCTTGAAATCCTAAGAGCTTATGGAATACCAGAAGTAATTGTTGCTGGCATTGGATTGTTATATTGTGACTCAGAAGCACAGGTACTCTCACCAGATGGTGAAACTGAGTTTTTCTCAATCCTGGCTGGCGTACTGCAAGGTGACACATTAGCACCATTACTATTTGTAATTGTGCTGGATTACGCAATGAGGACGGCCACAAAGGGTGAAGATCTGGGATTCACACTTCAAGAACGCAGAAGTAGTAGATATCCGGCAACTACAGTCACAGACACCGACTTTGCGGATGACATCGCCCTGCTCTCTAATACGCTAGCAGATGCACAGCTTCTACTAAATAAAGTGGAGAGGGCTGCTAAGGAGGTTGGATTGCATATAAATGCTACCAAGACCGAATTCATGACCTTTAATGTTGATGGAAACTTGACAACCATTGATAATAATCAACTAAGGAAGGTTGATGACTTCCAGTACCTTGGATCATGGATTGAGAGTAGCAAAAAGGACATAGAAGTTAGGAAAGCAAAGGCTTGGGCAGCTCTATCAAAAATTGATACCATCTGGAAATCAGATCTCTCCAGGCACCTGAAGACCAAGTTCTTTCGAGCCACAGTGGAAAGTGTATTTTTATACGGGGGTGAGACCTGGACACTGACTAAATCACTTGAACAACGAATTGATGGTTGCTACACAAGACTACTAAGGGCAGCCCTAAACATCAGCTGGAGACAACACATGACAAACGCCGAGCTTTATGGTACAATACCACCTGTATCAACCACCCTCCGTGAACGCAGATTAAGATTCAGTGGGCACTGCTGGCGAAGTAAAGACGAGGTCATACCAGATCTACTTTTCTGGCAACCAACTCATGGAAAGCGTAGTCGTGGACAACCTGCCATAACATATATAGATCAACTTGAAAGGGATACTGAACTTGGGAGAAACGAAATTGCGACAACTATGGAGAATCGGGAAGCCTGGAAGGATCTCATTTCCACTGTCCGAGTTCGCTCGACCTAGTAGTAGTAGTAACCTCGACATGCAAGGGGATCATTTGCCAGGGCGTATATGGTCCTTATCATTTATGCCCTTGTTTCTCTACGAGATATTCGAAAGAGACAAGGTATGCTATTGGTGTCAATGTTATCGTTCCGGGGGCTGTTGATGATCTGGGAGAACCCCTTCGTCAACAGCAGTTTAAAAGCCTATCGTTCTCTCGACTTTAAATAATATTGCTATTTTATCATTTATATGTAATGTTTCCTAAATCTAATGTATGTATAGACTAATGGAATAAAAGTTCAGTTTAGTTCAGTTTAATAGTTTGTGAGTTGAGTTAGGGGCGGATCCAGCATTTTTTTCACAAGGCAGGCGAAATAAAGAAGCAATGCCATTGATACATAGTTAGTTAGGTAGCGCCTGGAGCGCCGTTTATTTTCGTATACTATAATACATAAATCATATCATATTTAAATCATATCTAAATCGTATTGCTAATACTAATATTATAACTATAACTATACTAATAATACTAATTCAGCCATAAACAATGTTACCAATAAAACCATATAAAACAATGTGTTTCACAGACATTTTTAAATATAATGCAATATAATTAGTCCTAGGTTTCATATAACTTCAATACCTTAGTTATGTAACTGCACAAATCAAGTAGGTTGTTGTTATATAATAATGCATCAAGGTTATCAAAATTCATATTGGGGTAACTAGAACGCAAAGGTGTAGATAGTGGACAACAAATAAGAACATGTTTTTCATCTTGAATAGAAATATTATTACAGACACATACGCGCTCGGGAGAGGGCGTCCGTGTCCAACGTCCAGTTTCAATTCTGAGTTTGTGACTCATTAAACGGATACGTGTAAAAGCAACTCTTAAGTAATCAGGAATATATGGCTTACTTACACAATATATCGGGTGCACGGACATACCTTTATTCAAAATAGTTCGATATGTATAAAATTTCGTACATTTATCCGGTTTATTAAAAATACGGCTAGACACTGCATCTAGGCCACTCGATTTGTCTACATGAGTAAGCAACCTATAACCTGGACTATTAGCAGCCCTGCACAACTCCAACGCCTGTCTGAAGGGGGTGTCAATGTTGTACGTCATCGCTTTGGAGTAGAACCGCTGCCTGGATCTATGAATCCGATGTATTATGGGGGGGAGACCAACTTCTATCAAACACGGATCAGTTGGTGTCTGATCTCTGACGCCCAAAAGGGACTTTACCATACGGTGATAATATTTGTCAACTACTTTCACGTTGTTTGTGAGCCATCCCTCTGACGCATACAGCAATGACGACATAACCCCAGCTTCAAGCACACGTTTCTTTAAAATAAATGGCATTGAAGAGTTTACAGTACAAAATATTATGAATTTATTCGTTGTTTCTTCAAACTTACGTTCTAATAATTTAAACACAGATGACATCTTGCCATCTTCTGTAAATAGGCTCCCTAGATACACATAACTAGTACAGTGTTCTACAATAATATCGTTACAATGTAAAGGTAATTTATCGTCCGTTGACCCGTTGACTACAAAAAACTTAGTTTTCTTTTTATTTATTACCATCCCAGATATGCTACAAAACTCACACAACGCAAAGTACTTTTTATTTAAATTCTCACGACTAGTTGCCAAAAGCACCGTATCGTCCATTAGAAGTAGGATATTT
This sequence comes from Nemertoderma westbladi, assembly GCA_032718475.1. Classification (NCBI taxonomy): domain Eukaryota; kingdom Metazoa; phylum Xenacoelomorpha; order Nemertodermatida; family Nemertodermatidae; genus Nemertoderma; species Nemertoderma westbladi. Next base: position 2,009 of record JAUCBJ010000123.1, on the reverse strand, counting down.
ATTGCACCAATGAAACCATCGCGATCTATTACATTTTTTACCATTGTGACTAATCGATTTAAGTAAATACAAAAAAGAATACAACTGGTTGGTGCGCCCTGGCGCACTCCAATAGAAACGAAAATTATTGCTGATTTTAATATACTCCTAGTACAACGATATATTGCCTGAATCGCTAGCAACATAACCCTACCACAACCAAGACACTTTAAGTATTGAACCATTGCATCCCTCGGCACTCGGTCATAAGCTTTGCTAAAATCTACAAAAAGTAGAAAAAGTTTTACTTTCTTGAACAGAGCTAAATCAATCAGCAGCCTCAAAGTTAGAATCTGCTCGATACAACCTCTGTTCTTTAACCCCCCTGCTTGACATTTATCTATATTACACCACCTAAGAAGTCTAGAGTTCAATAATAAATCATATAATTTACCCAGTGAATCCATAATTGAAATCCCTCTATAATTGTCGCAAGAAGATCTACTACCTGATTTGAAAAGGACCACCAGTTTACTGATAACCCATGAGCTAGGATAACATATATTCTGAAAAACAATGTTAAAAATTGATAGCAATAGCAAAAGCCATTGACCCGGTAAAGCGGTGAGTATCCCCAGTCCAATTCCTATATAACCTTTATTAATTTTAATTTCGCTAAGCGCGTCTGCAAGTTCCCTTTCGGTGAAGGGGTCATCGACCTCTGGTATGTATGGGGAATCCAGAAATTCATCACTACCAGTTCGTGCGTTGTCTGTGTTTAATAATTTTTCGAAGTGATGTTTGAACTCGTCATCAGAAGGAGGGGGATTCGACGCGTCGTTTGATATTACGATATCATCAACTAGGTTTCCTTTCCAATCCAATGCCGACCATATCGATTTCGAATTATTCTCGTTGAGAAGTTTTTCCCAACGTGAAGTTTTCGATACTAAGGGATCAACCAGTTCATCTGTAGGGCGAAGCCGGACGTGCTCAGTCGCAGTTTCGTTTATTACCGACGACGCCACCGAGATAACCTCATCCAGTTGCTGCAAATCACCACACGCGCGAGTCGAGGGGGGGACAATGGTTGACATCGCTGACATGAACGCCGCGCAATCGATGTCTTTATGGGAGGGACCTTTTGAAACCATGTTTACCGATTTATTTTCCCAGTGTGAACACCCCAAATCTTGGCTACGTTGACCCAGGTTTACAATATCGGTTGGGATAGAGTCTAGAGACAGTTGAATCGAAAGTGGGGCGTGGTCTGAGATGCGAAGTGTCTGGTCAACACGCAGATCTGACACCATGCCGGCGCATCCCTTGGAGGCGATACACAAATCGATTTCAGAAATCCAATTTTCTTTTTTCCGATACGAGAGGTTGCCGCGAAGATGTAAACTTCCATAACTCAGGTTATTCATTACACATGAATCTGTCGCCAAACAAATGTTACGCATCCTCGTACCACTAGAATTAACTACAACATCAGTAACATCTTTATAAGTCGCCTGCACACCATCCAACTCTGTGTTAACTAACTGACCAACTCTGGCATTAAAGTCTCCCAATGCTATCACTTTCTCTCCCGATCTGAGTATACTGTGTAAGTTTGAGAACGATACTGCATTGAAATATAAGGAATCTGCTGGAGCAATGTAACAACCACCGATTATATATCCTGGTAAACATGACATATGTACCCAAATCTGGTCCTCCTTCGTCCTATCAACATCCACAATGACATTAACTAGATCATTTTTTATCAATAATAAGATTCCACCACGGTTAGCAAACTGGGAAGGATTGCTGTAAGTTTTGAAGCCTGGTACATTAATTCTCGATTTAGTTTTTATCTCCTGTATAAATATTAAGTCAAATTTGTGCAAATATGCAAGAGTGCCAGGTTCTATAAGTTTATCTTTCACTCCACAAATATTAAGAGAGCATATAGCGAGAGTCTGTTTCCTCTGTTCAGAGCAGTTCCAGGCGGCGTATCCCTAAAATCGAGAGAAGCCACCACCGCC
>JAUCBJ010000122.1:0-115121 GCA_032718475.1 Nemertoderma westbladi | reverse complement strand
TGCGTCATGGATGATGTCACAAAATGAATTTGGGATCTGTTCACAAGGTGGCACATGAAATTTTAACAAATCACCTACCATTTCCTCTACATCACAGTTTGAATCAATGACGGATATATGCGTCATGGCACAATCTATTGTATACCATTTGACGCACCGGTGCGTCAAAGACAGTCAAAGTGTTACTCGAAATGTTCTTTGCAGTTATATTTACATTTATCTCATAAACCCGAAACCACTGAACCCAATCGACTTTCTTTCTTTACCAGGTCCACATCACCCCCGAATGTTGGCAACCTCACTGCAGTCGCCGCCACACAATAATGTATGACATTGCTGTAGATAATTGATGTTAACGACATACTGACTAACAGGGGGTTGTTATGTATATATTAACTTAAAGGAAGAACAGGTTGGAACAGGTTTATTGGGGGTGTAAGACTCCTGTTCTTCCTTTAAGTTAATATTGCTGTAGATGCCCGGGAAGTAAAGTAGGCAGAAGGCAGAGTAGCCCAGTTTACAGGGCAATAACATCTCTTGTAAGAAACTGACTCGTCTATTGACTCATGTAATACAAATGTAATAATATCCTTTTATGCTCATGCAATAGTTTGAATTTAAACCATTTTTTAAATTTTAAATACACCAAATTACTAATTAGGCCTAAAGTAAAATTGGTAGTTTGTAGTGGTAATTTTAAAGCTAATAAAGTCATTTAAACAATACACCACTAGTTATATATTTACGATAATTAAAATCGGCCACTATTAATTAGTGTTGGCATAAACCATTTATCAGTGAATGAAAACTGCAAAATTTATTTTTCTACAAAGATGTCAACAAGCAAAACTGCACAAGTGAGCACTCGCGAAGAAATTGTAGAAAATACATTTTGCCAAACAAGCTGGAGATTTCGTTTATTGATAACTTTGTTACTATTCTATCAACTCGTACCAGGTTGGGGATGCAATTTATTGGAATCTTTCTTCCCAATAGTTGTAGAAGATCGGGGTTGGTCCAAAACTCTGATTGGATTACTATTTTCGACGTATGCAGTGGCGCGACTTTTGAGTTACTCAATTTTTCCGCATTCTATCACCAACTGGGGAACTTCTATATCTTTTGGAGTTTTCGGTTTAATCGCTCAAATTTCTCAATTAACCTTTGGATTTCTGATATATATACCTAACAATGGATGGTTTGTATTCTGTTGTTTTTTAATACGATTTATGGAAACCATTGGTCTCTGTATAAGTCATATATATTCTTACAATTTGCTCATGGAATTGTATCCCAGACACCGATCATCGCTAGCGAGTCTCTCCGTGTTTATTTCTACCCTCGGTTTTGCACTTGCTCCACCGTTTGGTTCGATTATTTATGCCGCATCGGGTTACGAGTTCCCTTTCTTTACATCCAGTCTGCTGTTCCTAGCTGTTATCCTATATTGCTGGTTCGAGTCTCCCTCCTATCTTTCAGACAGATGTGAAACCTTTGAAGATCGCCCTACTTACATTGGATTATTAAAAAATCCCGGAATTACACTTTTATTTATTTCCAACTTATACGCCGCGATTATGGGTACTTTTGTTGCGGCAAATTATGCCGCATATCTACATGATTATTACAAAGAAAGCCAATACAAAATTGGCGGTTATTGCATGGTTTATCCAACGTGTGTACTCCCTGCATCTTTAATTGTTACGTATTTGATAAATAAATTGAAACCTATTTACCCTACTGTGATTGGTTTGATAAGCCTACTGTTATCTATGTTACTGGTAGGTCCTACACAAGCCCTGGGTTTCCCTTCTTCCCTTACCGTTTCTCTGATTGGCTGCGCTTTTCTTGGAATAGGTTCCGGAATGTGTATGATACCAGCTCTAGAAATTCAAACTCGACTGGCTGTGGTGGTTTCTGGTTATCCCGACAACGTAGATACGAGATCTCTGCTTCAACAATTGCTAAGAATTGCCTTCGCCGTGGGGAATATGACCGGCTTAATTTTCGGTGGTCTCTTGAACGACTATTTCGGATTCCAGAACGCTTCTCCAATGCTTAGTCTGATTGGTTGGCCTTTTCTATTTGCATTAGTTGGTTGGTCCGCCTGCATGTATAAGCTTCTCTAGAAGATATGTCAGTTACAACACTCAACCTCCCTTAATGTTTCTACAAATCTTAATGGGATTCGCATAACATTTGAAACAGATAGTTTGGCGTCCCTATTTACGTGTGTAGTGTCATGTTGGGTTGTATTTTCCCATTCATATAGGCCTACATATTGTACAGTATAATACTGTAGGATTTGATAAGCTCCACAGCGATCAGAGTTTGTCTCCAGCCTAAGTTACTGACATTAAACTCAAATCATCAGCAATGTGGTATGTGGTCAGTTAAGTTTATTGGATTATATAGGAAGGGATTTAGGGGTCTTAACCTCGATACTGCTACAGTTTTGAATCAATTTAGTTCATGGTCTACACAAACCCTTCACAAAAATATACATTTAATGAATACCATGAGCAACCACCTACAAACTCTGTGGAAATAATGGCTCATGGTCTACATTATAATGTAGTCTGTGAGTACTAACTGTGTTTCTACTGTGAGTACTAACTGTGTTTCATGTAATACCATAAAAACTGTAGATGTGGTTCACATAAATCAGTTTTTGGACAATATGGACTTACTGTTATGTTATTTTTATGTTTCATTGCCAGATTCGAATTCAATTCGCCAAGAGCTTTCGAATGGCATATAATGTTCCTATATTTTGTCAAATTTAAAATTTCACTCAAAAGTTTCGCTTATGTAACATTTATTTTGACTTTGACCAACACAGTGTTGTGCTACTGTAGTAAGTAGTTATAGGAAGAAGTCTTATAGTTTGAGTATTGTGTTAGTATGTTAGTTTAGGTACGGTCGAGTTAGCCACTGACGAATGCATTTTTGGTATTTTAATATAATGTTTAATTAATTATTAATTTGCAATATTATTATACTGTAGATCTGATAAGCCCAACTTATCTTTGCAATATTGCTCAATATATTTTTCAAATTATGTGCGGAATTTGGTGTAAAGCAAATTCCGTTATATTTTATTGCAGCTTGTTGATATAGATTAATAGTTTACAATTAATAGGGTAACTATTGTTTTTAAAAACATGTAATTCAAATTTATTAATAAGCAATAGAATACCGCACAGAATGACAAACAGAAAACACACACATTAATGCATTAATCCCGTAACAATAAATGCAAATCTAATTGTCCGGGCCACCACATCTTTCACACTTCCCAACACACTATTTATTCAAGTTAGTTGGTCCCCGAACACCGAAATAAACCTCATTCACCGACTTCGAGCCTCTCACTTTACTCCGGTAAAGCAGTCGTGTCAGAGTCCGCTTATCGGATTACAGTTGCTCCAATATCGTAATAAGCTAGGCCGACCGATACTGCCGAATACACTTCAGTAAGGGGTAAATCTGGTGCGGCGCCACCGAACTCAAAGCGGAATTTCAGACCTCGCTTTAATCTGCGAGTCTGATTGACAGTTCGGTGAAAACATAAGTTGCCGATGCCGAATGGTGCCATCCAAAGCTGTAGAAGTTAAGTGGTGTGAAATCCACCTGCCTCACTTCAGTCACGGGCATCTCTTACCTCAGACACGGGCATCTCGTACTTCCGTAACTTTCTCTCTTCACAATCGAGATGTCGTGACCTCCTCCATAATACTGTGAAGTTTTGACGGTCTCCGACACTGAGTTGAAGAAAGAGAAATCAATGTGTCGCGCCCTTGAGCCTTATTACAACGGACATTCACCCCGTAACTCAATATCACCCCGTAAACTCAATGTCACGCTATTTATTACATGTAGACATTACATTCCCTTACATTCCTTCCTGTCGTTATGTTGTTAGCACATTGTGTATAATTAATTATGTGGGTTTCTAACCACATTCCGTTCATATGCACGCACAGCCATCCCTGTACACATTATTGGCCCCCTTTGTATTCTGTATTAGTTTAGTTAGGTGTGCCATTCGGTTGCTGTTGTCCTCCCACCATTGTACCGTATATTGCTTACATTCCATTGGCCTAATTATTAATTAACAGCTCAGCCTGTACTTTCCCTACGTGATGAATTCCTGCCGGCTTTTATTTTTAACCTAACGAAACGAAACGAAATAAACATTTTATTTAAACTCAAAGTGGCATCGTTTTATTCACTCATCACACCAGCGATTGATCGCCTTGCCGTCACGGCCAAGAACCCTGCATGGTCCTCAATATCCATGCTCCCTTCTCCAATTACTCAGCGTGCCCTCTCACACGCCCTTGACATCGCCAACCATGACGTTCTGATCTCTACCGCCCCCGACACCTATTCCATTACCTTGTCCCACTCCACCTCTTTGCCACATGCCGGCGACTGGTTACAAGTGATCCCATCCACATCACGTGGCCTTCACAGTTCACATACTGGACAGGGAGTATATCAGGCATGCCTACGGTATTGGTTAGGTGTCCGTATGTCTTCTGAGCAAACCTCCTGTCCAGTGTGTGAGTCAGTCTCTGACTCCTTTGGTCACCATAATGTGGGTTGTGGGTTGTGGTGCTGCCGGCGACCGTATCGGTCGGCACGACTCTCTCCGGGATGCAGTATACACTGCAGCTCAATCAGCTGCTCTAGCGCCCCGGAGGGAAGTTCCTGGCATAGTCGCCGGTTCCCGCAGCAGACCAGCTGACGTGTTCCTGCCAAACTGGCGCAGAGGACAACCAATGGCCTTAGATATTACGGTCATCTCGAGCCTCCAGGCCCTCACCATCCATGGGTCTGCCGTGCACCCAGGTCACGCACTCACCGTGGCGAGGGGCCGCAAGATGACTGCGCACACAGAGGAATGCCGCGCTTCTGGGGTGGAGTTCACACCACTTGTTGTCGAAGCCCTGGGGGGTTGGGACCATGAAACAATATCAACCATCCGGGAGGTCGGTCAGCTGCTGGCTCTCCGTCGAGGCCTCTTCCCTGGCAACACAACCCAGCAACTCTTGCAGGGCCTGGAAGTTTGTCTGTAGCAGGGTAACGCCGCCATGTGGTTGCGCCGCGCTCCCACGGTCCCCCCTTCCATTGACGGAGTCCAGAAGACCCACTTACTGGTGCGGTAAAGAGGGTTAACCCATTTATTCATTTTACTGTAGTTAGGTTACGTTAATAATTTTTTCTTTTTTTTTCAGTATTTTTAGGTTAGTTCTGGTGCTACAATTTTTCATTGTTTTACCCTTGGTCTTTTTCAAACTATAATTTATGTTATACCATTTCGTAGTCAAACTAATACTAGAATAAAACTATGTTCTATTAAGTGTTTTAGATTGTGAAAGGGACATACTGTATCTGTTGAATGGCGTGTGTATAGCGATTGGTGCGACTTTCTTCTTTAACACTTTGACTGTCACTTTGAATGTGTGGAATCTCAGTTGGTGTGTCTGCAGGGTGGTGCTGGGTAGGGGGAAAGGTTGTTGTATCTGCAGGATGGTGCTGGGTGGAGGAAAGGTTGGTGTGTCTGCAGGGTGGTGCTGGGTGGAGGCAAGGTGGTGTGTCTGCAGGGTGGTGCTGGGTGGAGGCAAGGTTGGTATGTCTGCAGGGTGGTGCTGTGTGGAGGCAAGGTTGGTATGTCTGCAGGGCAGGGTGGTGCTGGGTGGAGGCAAGGTTGATGTGACTGCATGGTGGTGCTGGGTGGAGGAAAGGTTGGTGTATCTGCAGGGTGGTGCTGGGTGGAGGCAAGGTGGTGTGTCTGCAGGGTGGAGCTGGGTGGAGGCAAGGTGGTGTGTCTGCAGGGTGGTGCTGGGTGGAGGCAAGGTTGGTGTGTCTGCAGGGTGGTGCTGCTGGAGGCAAGATTGGTGTGTCTGCAGGGTGGTGCTGGGTGGAGGCAAGGTTGATGTGACTGCAGGGTGGTGCTGGGTGGAGGCCAGGTTGGTGTGTCTGCAGGGCGGAGTCGAGGTTGGTGTGTCTGCAGGGTGGTGCTGGGTGGAGGCAAGGTGGTGTGTCTTCAGGGTGGTGGTGGGTGGAGGCAATGTTGGTGTGTCTGCAGGCAGGGTGGTGCTGGGTGTAGGAATGGTTGGTGTGTCTGTAGGGTGGAGGCAAGGTTGGTGTGTCTGCAGGGTGGTGCTGGGTGTAGGCAAATTTGGTGTGTCTGCAGGGTGGTGCTGGGTGGAGGCAAGGTTGGTGTGTCTGCAGGGCGGAGTCAAGGTTGGTGTGTCTGCAGGGTGGTGCTGGGTGGAGGCAAGGTGGTGTGTCTGCAGGGTGGTGGTGGGTGGAGGCAAGGTTGGTGTGTCTGCAGGGTGGTGCTGGATGGAGGAATGGTTGGTGTGTCTGAATGGTGGAGGCAAGGTTGGTGTGTCTGCAGGGTGGTGCTGGGTGGAGGCAAGGTTGGTGTGACTGCAGGGTGATGCTGGGTGGAGGCAAGGTTAGTGTGTCTGCAGGGTGGTGCAGGATGGAGGCAAGGTTAGTGTGTCTGCAGGGTGGTGCTGGGTGGAGGCAAGGTTGGTGTATCTGCAGGGTGGAGGCGAGGTTGGTGTGTCTGCAGGGTGGTGCTGGGTGGAGGCAAGGTTGGTGTGTCTGCAGGGCGGAGGCGAGGTTGGTGTGTCTGCAGGGTGGTGTTGGGTGGAGGCAATGTTGGTGTGTCTGCAGGGTGGTGCTGGGTGGAGGCAAGGTTGGTGTGTCTGCAGGGTGGTGCTGGGTGGAGGCAAGATTGGTGTGTCTGCAGGGTGTTGCTCTGTTGAGGCAAGGTTAGTTTGTCTGTGCAATGCCAGAGGTAAAATGGAAACCAGGGTTCTATGTGGGGAGTAAAAAAGTATTGGATAGTTACGGAGTGTACTCCTTGGGAGATAGTGTGGCGATGTAATAGCCAAGAGAGAAGAAGAGCCTTTGGGTTGTGTCTGGTGTTTTCTGTTTCACACTCACCAAAACTTTATTATAGATTTCATATTCTGGCACAATTACAAAGCTATCTAGTTGCCTCCAAATCCTGAATCTCGATATATTTTTTAAGACATTGTGCAGTGGTCATATGACGCATATATGCGTCATGGATGATGTCACAAAATGAATTTGGGATCTGTTCACAAGGTGGCACATGAAATTTTAACAAATCACCTACCATTTCCTCTACATCACAGTTTGAATCAATGACGGATATATGCGTCATGGCACAATCTATTGTATACCATTTGACGCACCGGTGCGTCAAAGACAGTCAAAGTGTTACTCGAAATGTTCTTTGCAGTTATATTTACATTTATCTCATAAACCCGAAACCACTGAACCCAATCGACTTTCTTTCTTTACCAGGTCCACATCACCCCCGAATGTTGGCAACCTCACTGCAGTCGCCGCCACACAATAATGTATGACATTGCTGTAGATAATTGATGTTAACGACATACTGACTAACAGGGGGTTGTTATGTATATATTAACTTAAAGGAAGAACAGGTTGGAACAGGTTTATTGGGGGTGTAAGACTCCTGTTCTTCCTTTAAGTTAATATTGCTGTAGATGCCCGGGAAGTAAAGTAGGCAGAAGGCAGAGTAGCCCAGTTTACAGGGCAATAACATCTCTTGTAAGAAACTGACTCGTCTATTGACTCATGTAATACAAATGTAATAATATCCTTTTATGCTCATGCAATAGTTTGAATTTAAACCATTTTTTAAATTTTAAATACACCAAATTACTAATTAGGCCTAAAGTAAAATTGGTAGTTTGTAGTGGTAATTTTAAAGCTAATAAAGTCATTTAAACAATACACCACTAGTTATATATTTACGATAATTAAAATCGGCCACTATTAATTAGTGTTGGCATAAACCATTTATCAGTGAATGAAAACTGCAAAATTTATTTTTCTACAAAGATGTCAACAAGCAAAACTGCACAAGTGAGCACTCGCGAAGAAATTGTAGAAAATACATTTTGCCAAACAAGCTGGAGATTTCGTTTATTGATAACTTTGTTACTATTCTATCAACTCGTACCAGGTTGGGGATGCAATTTATTGGAATCTTTCTTCCCAATAGTTGTAGAAGATCGGGGTTGGTCCAAAACTCTGATTGGATTACTATTTTCGACGTATGCAGTGGCGCGACTTTTGAGTTACTCAATTTTTCCGCATTCTATCACCAACTGGGGAACTTCTATATCTTTTGGAGTTTTCGGTTTAATCGCTCAAATTTCTCAATTAACCTTTGGATTTCTGATATATATACCTAACAATGGATGGTTTGTATTCTGTTGTTTTTTAATACGATTTATGGAAACCATTGGTCTCTGTATAAGTCATATATATTCTTACAATTTGCTCATGGAATTGTATCCCAGACACCGATCATCGCTAGCGAGTCTCTCCGTGTTTATTTCTACCCTCGGTTTTGCACTTGCTCCACCGTTTGGTTCGATTATTTATGCCGCATCGGGTTACGAGTTCCCTTTCTTTACATCCAGTCTGCTGTTCCTAGCTGTTATCCTATATTGCTGGTTCGAGTCTCCCTCCTATCTTTCAGACAGATGTGAAACCTTTGAAGATCGCCCTACTTACATTGGATTATTAAAAAATCCCGGAATTACACTTTTATTTATTTCCAACTTATACGCCGCGATTATGGGTACTTTTGTTGCGGCAAATTATGCCGCATATCTACATGATTATTACAAAGAAAGCCAATACAAAATTGGCGGTTATTGCATGGTTTATCCAACGTGTGTACTCCCTGCATCTTTAATTGTTACGTATTTGATAAATAAATTGAAACCTATTTACCCTACTGTGATTGGTTTGATAAGCCTACTGTTATCTATGTTACTGGTAGGTCCTACACAAGCCCTGGGTTTCCCCTCTTCCCTTACCGTTTCTCTGATTGGCTGTGCTTTTCTTGGAATAGGTTTCGGAATGTGTATGATACCAGCTCTAGAAATTCAAACTCGACTGGCTGTGGTGGTTTCTGGTTACCCCGACAACGTAGATACGAGATCTCTGCTTCAACAATTGCTAAGAATTGCCTTCGGCGTGGGGAATATGACCGGCTTAATTTTCGGTGGTCTCTTGAACGACTATTTCGGATTCCAGAACGCTTCTCCCCTGCTTAGTCTGATTGGTTGGCCTTTTCTATTTGCATTAGTTGGTTGGTCCGCCTGCATGTATAAGCTTCTCTAGAAGATATGTCAGTTACAACACTCAACCTCCCTTAATTTTTCTACAAATCTTAATGGGATTCGCATAACATTTGAAACAGTTAGTTTGGCGTCCCTATTTACGTGTGTAGTGTCATGTGGGGTTGTATTTTCCCATTCATATAGGCCTACATATTGTACAGTATAATACTGTAGGATTTGATAAGCTCCACAGCGATCAGAGTTTGTCTCCAGCCAAAGTTACTGACATTAAACTCAAATCATCAGCAACGATGTGGTCAGTTAAGTTTATTGGATTATATAGGAAGGGATCTAGGGGTCTTAACCTCGAATGATAAGTTTATTTTACCGAAAATAACTTATCTTTTATTGGCGCAATTGTAGGACTAATCCCATCACATGCGTACTTTTTAACCGGTATAAATTTTTATTGAAATTAATATATCATATCTCTCCGCGTTTCGACCTTACTGGGTCTCTTCAGCGTGGTGTCGGAATTGAACCTGGGACCTCGAGGTGGAAGCCGCGAGAACAACCACCACTCGACTATAAATGTATATTAACAAACACCTCGTAAAAACACAGCTTGCCAACACATTGTTACTATCAATAATAAAAATCAAAGTTTATTGGTGGTTCTTCTCTTCCTGTACTGTCATGTGTTGGGACATCCCATGATACTTATTGTTTAGTTTATATTGATATGTAGCAATTACCTCATCGGGTATCCCATAGGCGTTTCATTGCTTTCATTGCAGATAATTAATCAAACTGCGCAATGGATTAATTAAAAAAAGCATAATAAATGACATAAAAACATCGTTCCATGGTAACTTATCTTATCTCAGCTATTTCTCGGCGAAATTAATGTGTTTTAGTTTTTAGAGATTAAGAACCGAATGAGTCCTTGTGAGATGATTACCCACAGAGCAGCACAAGAATATAAGTTGTACGCAAAGCTGCTCCAATATCGATGGAGTTACTTCTTCCAAAGTCTTGTACATATTGAAAATTTTATTTCTTTAATTCCAAACATTTGAATTTAAAATAATTTTTTTTTTGATTGAAGTCTTGTAAATGGCAATAGTTTTTAGGCAAAAATACAAATCCTGGCTCACACGATAAAAAGTCGGGGCATGAATTAAACTATCTGCTACTATGCAGTGCAAATCTCAAAGATTTGATGACAAATCCGGGCCGGGAGTCCTGGTTTAGTTTAATAAGGCATTATACTCTAGAACATAACAACTTAATGTGCAGTAGTATTTTTTGTACTGTAGGCCTATTATGTAGGTTTTGGTACCATCTGAGATTAAAATCCCAACTTAAACTTTGGTATGTGTTTCCTCTATGAATGTAATAAATAGGCCTTAAGTATTTCTTACAGATGAAATATAACGCCAGCCGATTGTTAGGAATAAAAGTCAATTCAGAAAATGCAATCTATATTCCAGAAATGTTGGTTATAAATCTGTTAAAAACGTAATTTTGTGAATAAAGAAAATTTGTCTTTCATTATATTAATAAAAATTATTGTGATGCATAAACGGAGCGCCATATAAATTTGGTAAAAGACATTTCATATTGATAGATTTGTTCTTTCTTGAAAAACATCCTAAAGAAGAATTTTCACTCGAGTTTTTGTCCTAAATCGATGTACATCACTGAATACATAAAAACTGCAACTGAAAAGTTTAGTTTAGTTTAGACAAAGAACTATCAGAGGAATGGAAAAGGATTCGACTGTTTTTTCCCAAACATCCCATACCTCACTGGAAAATTGACGGTTCTTTGTGAATCCCGGTACCCCTATAGCCTATCGGGTCGTTGTGAATCCCGGTACCCCTATAGCTTATCGGGTCGTTGTGAATCCCGGTACCCCTATAGCCTATCGGGTCGTTGTGAATCCCGGTACCCCTATAGCTTATCGGGTCGTTGTGAATCCTGGTACCCGTATAGCCTATCGGGTCTTTGTGAATCCCGGTACCCCTATAGCCTATAAATATAAAATAATTAATTTTAGATTATAATATAAAATCAAAATAATACGAATTAAATCCCGTTGATGTATATATATTACATTCGATTTATAAACAAATTATATTTACTAGATAGTCGATGTGGTTTATGAATGTTTTGAAAGATATTCCAACTTGGATTTTTTAAGAACTTTTTAAAAACGCCAAAAAATTTGAAAAAATGAATTGGTGTTTAGCTGAAAAAATTAAAATACCACCGGAGCAGATGAGATTCGGAATTGAGTTATTCAGTAGGATATTTATTTATTATGGATATTTACTGAGAAACTTTACAAGTCATTGTTTGATGGCCATTATTTGAACATCATTAACTCCAGCTATATTCTCCCTCTCCCAGCGTCTTCTAACCTGACTTCATGGAGTTAGGGCGCTCTAATAATAACTGCTTCATTATTAATAATCTTAATTTCATTTAATTAAGATCATAATTCAATTGGTAGCAGTTTTTTTGGGGGAATTGTTTTGGCGCCATCGGCCAAAATCTATATGCCGCCAGACGCCATATAAACTTGTGAAATGGAAAAACTGTTCATAATAACTAAAATCAACCAATCAATAAACCCTTGTACTGTTGGCAGATAACATGCATGGCGAATCTGGGAGAAATCTCGATGCCGTGGTGGCGTCATCGTGCTTCCTGCCAATGGTACCACGGCCGAGTGTTATGGCGCTGGCGCCATGTTTAGCGCCAAAAAACCCGGATTGCTAGTAATTTTCGAAAATAGAAATTCAATTCTAATATTCCGACAAATTCCTTAGTTTTATATACAAAGATGAAAAAAAGTTTAAAATGCGTAAAATATGATGCAAATTACTTGAACTCCAAAAAGCTGAATCCATGTCATAACATAAGTATTTCCATAAATACATGTTACGCCTATTAAACATTATTTGCCAATAATATTTTTGTTACAATATAATTACGGAATATAAAGTATGGGATGTATTTTTAGTTAATTGTGTTATAATAATAATATCACTAAAAATACTTCCATAAATAAATACGACTTACTGATACATAAAATAACATCTACGGTACAACACAAGCAAGGTGTACTAAATAACAGGTCACGCAGCGAGCGGATTCCTTAAATTAGCGGAGGCCGATCGTTTCCCTATTTATGACACTATTTTCATAATATTTTCTTAGAAACCTCCGTTATGCAACTTCGGTTAGGTGGATATGATGGCTAGGATTCATAGAAATGTAATAAAATGTCTTTCTGGAATTTTTACCTTGTAGTTGCCAAGGGTGCAAAATTCAAATTTCGAGCGCCTGTAATTCAAGACGACAAGGGATTCTGTTCTTTAGATTTGGTATATGAGTAAAGGGAATAAAAGTCTATCAAAATATTTTACATTAAAATTTTTTTCAATGCCGTTTCCATGGTGACGGGAATTACGATAATTTCCCATTATGACCGCCAGATTGAAATTGGGCTACTATTTACTACTTATATAATTTTCAACAAACATGCCTGGTGGTTGTCCTTTATCTCTAATAATTGCTAACCGAAATGTAATATTCTGGAATGTCAAAATCATGCTATAACAAGTGTTGCTCTTTGATTGGACAGTTTAGTTTATTGGCAAATATTGACTTTTAGAAATATGATTCACAATTGACGGATTATAGAATAAAATGTTGTCAATTTTAACTTATTATTTAGTAATAACAAACCGAATAAAAATGGTGTTTTATAGAATTGGTAGACAATTTTTAGTCAAATTTAAACTATTTTGATAGACTTTTATTTCCTTTATCCACCTACCAAATCTCGAGGGAAGAATCCATTGTCGCCTTGAAATACAGACGCGCAAAATTTTAACTTTGCACCCGGTTGGTTACCTTGGCAACTACAAGATAAAAATTCCAGAGAGACATTTTATTACATTTCTATGAACCCTAGTCATCATATCCACCTAACCAAAGTAGCATAAAATAAGTTTCTAAGGAAATATTATGAAAATAGTGTCATAAATAGGGAAACGATCGGCCTCCGCTAATTTCAGCAATCCGCTCGCTGCATGACCTGTTATTTAGTACACCTTGAACACAATACAATTCTTTTACATATTTATTTTATATCTTTTACTATAAACTGCATTTATGAATTATGTACAACCCAACTCCTATTAACTAACTAGAACTTGAACTCTTTCTGTCTCTTGGCCGGCTTTGCAGTTGTTTCCTGCTGTTTATTTTTCCGTTTCTGTTTCTGCTTAGCCCCGTGTTCGGCGACCAGATCCGATAAGTCTACATTGCTCTGCGCGCCGGTCTCTGTAGCAGTCCCCTGCTGCTGCTGCCGGACAGTCTGCTCGTACTTGGCCTGCAGAGTCGCCGGTTCCAACTCCAACTCCCCGGGATCCAATGAAACCTCGACCCCAGACAGCTCGGAGTCCTTCTTCTTACTCGGGTTCACGTCGTACGTGTGTCCGGAGGCCATCATGGCACCGCCCACGGGGGCGGCCTTCCGCTCCCCAACCACCGTGTACAACTGCGGCGTCTCCGACGTCTCCATCGCTTTCTTGCGGAGTTCTATGGTGTCCGGTGTCTCCACTCCCATTATCGGTATGGTACTGGCCCCACCGCTGGGAGTAGCCGCCCCTTCCATCGGCGTCACTAAACCGTCGACCCCGGCCGTCTCCTCCTCTTCCGAACTCTCTTCCTCCTCACTCTCCTCCGATTCACTCTCCAGTTCTCCCCACGCCGATTTATCCAGGACCCCCTCCTCGTCCCCCCTGCCCCCCGTCTCGGGTTCCCCCCCGCCGCCCCCCGTCACCCCGAACACGTCCCCGTACAGCGGTCGACCCAGCTCGTCCACCGGCGGCTTCCCCCAGCCCCCGGCGTGGTACCCGAAGGTGCAGCCCTCCGGGATGGGGCAGTTCAATCCCGGGATCTTAATGTTCGGGTAGGAGGGCGGCGGCCCGTACCGCTGCATCGCGATCAGCCAGGGCGGCGGGAAGCGACTCCGATTCGAACCCGCTGGCATCCCCAACGCAACCCGCAACTCTTCACTCATGTCTCCGGGTTTCTTCTCCTTTAGTCGCGTCTCTAACTCTTTCCCTTCGTAGTAAAGGTCCCCGTGGATCGTCATTTTGGGTTTAGTCTGGAACTTAAAGAATGCGTCGTGCAGTTTCTGGTAATCAATATCAATCTTCCCCATCTTCGGACGGACCTTCCCTCTCATCTTCGTCTTCATAGTCTGCTGATCTTCCTTCTCCATCAACGCTTGCCGCATCTCCATGATCCCCGTGTTCTTTATAAAGTCCGGCAAATCAAACGGCGGTTTCTCTATGCCTCGCTTCCCTTGGAGGTACTTCCGCTTGAAGCACCAGTGCCGCGGTACAGGCACCGTGTTCCGCACCGATTTCAGATGCACCAGCAACCTGGGATCCTTGGCAGTGACGTCATGCATCTCAACCACATCCGGTTTGCTCACCAACTGCTTCAGTTCCGCCACACTCAGACGATTCATCTTCCTCAGCTTCTTCCTACTGACCTGCTGTTCTTCTTCCTTCTTCTCTTTCTCCTCCATATCTTCATCATCGTCTTCTTCGTCTGGGTGCGGCGCCTTCCACGGCCGAACGTTCTTAGTGGCGCCTGTAAGTCGGCGTTCTAAAGCTTCCTGTAAAGCCGTCATATTATCTCCTTGGTTCGGTGTATCTTTACTCGCCTCCTTTTTGTTGTCAACAACTTTAAAATTATCGAAAACTTTAATAAAGTCTCTGTAAGTCGGATCAGCTAAGACGTCTGGGGTTTCCGTTATATATTCAACTTCAACCCCCAACTCCCCAGTCTCCGAATCGATATTCATTGTTTCTGTAACTCCGTTTTCTTTCTTTTCCAAATATTTCGCTGCTTTTCGTTTCTTTTTCTTTTCTTTCTTTTTTTGATTTTTGCTTTTACCTTTCTGCGTTTTCTTTGAATCATTGCCGGCAACAACATCCTCTTCTAGTTCATCATCAGCTACAACATCAGCATCAGCAATATCCTTAGGCTCGGTATCATAATCATCATCCGGATTAACTTGAAAACTTTCTTCTATATCCTTTTCTCGACTATCAAGGAAGTTCAAAACTTCCTCCAGAGCTCTTGGGAATATTGTCGAACTATTCCCTCTACTATCTCCACTACTAGAAACATTAGCGACTCTAGCCGCCGAATTAGTTTTCTCTTCAGCTTTCTTTAGCATTTCTATTTGTGTTTGAGCTTTCTTCATAAGTTCCTTATCATCATCCTCAGTATGTACCTTTATCCCCAGCTTGTGTTCCACCGTGGGTTTCATAGTATTTCCCTGGGTTGGGCGACCAATGAATGGTCCTCGACTCTCATTCGACCCAGTGATTGGCCTTTTCACTTCAATATTAACCGAAGGTGTAGGTCGTAAGTCCAGAAGAGATGATAAGCCTTTTGTTGGTACCGGTAAAACCTTCGATGGTACAGGTAAACTCATTGGCTGCACCGGTGTTTCAATTAGCATCGGAGGTGCTGCGATCGGCGGAACATTAACAACAGCCTTGGACTCAATTATAGTGAAGTTATTGACAAGTTGGTGACAAGTTTTACTAGAAGATGCCCCAGCCTCTTCATGGGGCTGGGGCAGCTTCAACACATCTTTGTTTGGTGTAGTAATGGGTGTAGCAATGGGTGGAGTTGGAGTTGATTTTGTGGGTTGAGGAACTTCATGTGTGACCTTAATTTCAGCAATGGTTGTAGAATCATCAGTATCAACCTTTTCGTCGATGGCTTTATTATCCGGTATTGCAGTAGTTTCAGGAATGGCTTCCGGAATTGAAACCGGGTCAGATTTTGGTAACACGTCTTTTTCAACAACATAATCTATCAAATTAATAGATTTCACAGAAGAATCTTCCTCTGTCTCATCTTTCATTGATGTGGATAGAGGTTCACCTTTACTTGTTTCCACATTAACCAGGTCTTTCTCACTATCTGAAGGAGCCGGATCCAACTTCTTATAATGTTCACATAATCTATTTACCAAGTCGGCCTTTAGACCAGTTGTGGTCAACCCAAATGATGTTAACTTAACCTTCAGTTCTACAACGCGTAGCTTCTGGAGTTCTTCTTTAGTAAACTGCATTGTCATTTACAGAAATAATACTATACTTAGTATATATTATATTTTTATATAGCTGTATAGGTACCGCGTACCGGTACTGCAGTACTGATGCAACTGTGGACCAAAGTGGTTTAGGTTTATTCCCTGTACAGCCGTACCTTTATAATATAGGCCTAAGCTAAGCCTGTAAGCATTCTTTCTGACATACTAAACACGGTACCTGGTACTAACAGTAGTGAGTAGCCCTATCAGCAGTTCTGTTACCATACCATACATCCATATACCATAAATCTGATATTATTAAAATACTGAAATATATCCTATCTTGATATCACTAAGACTTCAGTTATTGATTGTTATTACATGTATTAAGTTTATGTTAACACCATTCAGCCATTTCACTACATACATACAGTACATACAGACATAGATCTGTCAGTCTGTAGATACTGAGATAGGGCCTACATCAGTACATCTGCTGATCTGTACATACCATACAGTAGTTAGGCATGTATATACCTGTATACCGGTTTGACTTAAGCTTTCTGTAGATAGATGTACAACAGCTAAGAGCTACAGTGTACAGAGAGCTAAGTCAGTACAGCAGTAAGAGCTGTAGAGCTATTAGCCTACTGTTAACTGTATTACAATATGCAATATTACCAACCTGCCAACTGCAGCACTGTCTGACTGTCATCTCTGCAGCTCTGGAGGCTCTGCCTCTGACCGTAAGCAGTACTACAGTAAGCCTTCTCAATGTGATTTGTACATTGTACTGTACAGTTGCTGAGTTGTACTCGTAATACTGTAGGCCTACTACTACAGTACACTGGTACATGAGTAGGCCTACTGCTGTACTGCAGTACTGTACTGCTACTGTCTGACAACTGACTGACTGATAGTACTTTGACAGTGTGACTGGTGACTGATGTAAAGTAGGCCTACAAACTTTGGGCTACTGAAACAGTGAAACATCACAGAAACTTTCAGTATACAGAAATAATGAGGCCATGCCAGCATGCAGGGCAGGTATAAAAAGTATGATGCCTTCCAAGGACAACAACTCTAGTAAAGGACTGGCACAGTGGCACAGCCAGAGTCCAGGCCCGCTAGCAGGGTCCATTCATTCTCTACTGTATTAGCATGCAGGCCACAACTTCAACAATGAATAAAAAATAACTACCATGGGTATTTATTTATCTTACGCTGAATGGATTGGTGCTATTTATAATGTTCCAAGATAAATAAATGGTGCTATTTATAATGTTCCAAGATAAATAAATGGTGCTATTTATCATGTTGCAGGTATTCAATGTGACTGGTGCTTAGATCGTGGCTTTTCCAGTTATCATTATTCCATTTTGTCTAAAACAAGTAATGTGGGTGGAGAAAGCTGCTACTAAGCAGCAACCAATCACGTTAATCCTGTTAACATAGATCCAATGAGAATGGAATATTGTTAACATGAAAAAGTTCAGGTTACGGTACATGCTAAAAAGTAGAATGAGCTATAATGATCTAGAGTGACCTAAGAATCACCTAGAATGAGCTACAGTATGAGGAGTTGATAAAATGCAAGAATGACCTACAGTAGAATGATCTAGAATGCCCTAGAATGACATAAGAATCACATAGAATGAGCTCTGAGGATATGATAGAATGCAATACCGACCAGTACCGAGCTATAACAAGATAAGAATCCTCCAGAATGAGCTATGAGGACTGAGGAGATGATATAATGCAATTCCGATCTATACCGAGCTATAACAAGATAAGAATTGAGTCGTTTGAGTCAGGGATATGAATCGTTTTTTTCGAGAGCCAGCAATACGCTGTCAGTCTGTATTCAATATTACTATTAGGCCCTACCCTACCTTTGCTTGCCTTGCTTGTTTCATTATAGAAGTTATACCAATATACCGGTATCGGTAGCAGCCAGGCGTCAGGCAGAACAATAGGTACAGCAAAGCTGCAAAGCAAATTATTAAGAATTGAATGAATGCAATCGGGCCCTCGTACTGTACTATCACAACTTAAGTCAATTAAACAAATTGTATTGACAATAAACGATGGGGAGAAGTTGTGAGAGTCTGTTGTACTCATTGGAATTGTTAAACTGGTAGTTGATCTGTCGAACAGCCGACAGGACTGATGCAGTCAACTTCATAGAGTGTTAAGCTTAAGAGTTAGATACGTTTTAGTCAAGACGCTGTTACTCGTGTGTTGGGAAAGGTAAAGAAAGAACTTGGACCAATTGAATTGAATGGATTGGATAGGATGTATCTTAAATGTTGTGTGAATAAAACGCAACACGAGTTTCCGGGTGATGAACAGATATGTGAGATGTGTGCATTTTGCATTATGGCAACGGTTTTGAACAATTCTTCGCGATCTTCGCGATATTTTGTGTTTACCAATACTATAGGTTGAACTTCGCAAACGTCGCGATCTTCGCGATATTTTTAGGTTGAGCTTCGCAAAAGTCGCGATCTTCGCGAATGTTCTAGAACATTTTTTAAAAAGTAAGAAAATATATAATGAGAAATATATTATTTAAAATTTTTCTAGAATAAAATATATTATTAGTTCTAGAGAAAATTTTTTTTAAATAAAATAGCTAACATGTTTTATACTGTAGTATATATATGACACTATTAGTATTAGTATTGTTCACAGAATTCTAGAATGTTATATATATACAGACAGATGGTATAAAAGAGTCCATGTATTTATGTAGGCCTTCCAGAAATTTTGCTTATTTTGCGTCGCTGTACCTATAATGGTATTAATAAATAATATTATTAAAGGTTGAGAAATTTTTTTATCGATCCTATAGTAGGCCTATTGGTAAACACAAAATTTCGCGAAGATCGCGACGTTCGCGAAGCTCCACCTATAGTATTGGTAAACACAAAATATATCGCGAAGATCGCGACATTTGCAAAGCTCCATCTATAATATTGTTAAACACAAAATTTCACGAAGATCGCGACGTTCGCAAAGCTCCATCTATAGTATTTGTAAACACAAAATCTCGTGAAGATCGCGACGTTTGCGAAGATCGCGAAGAAATGTTCAAAATCGTTGCCTTACGCGCCTTTTGCACACATTAAATATTACTAGGTGGCAAGAACTTCAATGAGATTCTGTATAAGTACAGTATGTTTATTACTAGACCAGACTTAATTATAAATATTTCATTATACCTACATACAGTACATCATTGTAATTAAACTAATCCACTTATTCTGTACTACGGTATTCTTTGTTTTCTCGCATATATTATGCCTGGTATTACATATTATAACTGTATGTACACCATACAGTATAATATTATATGGCTTACTGATGAGTAACACTAGCAGCTTAATTAGTCTAGCCTACTACAGTATAATATCTGATTATAGATTTGGAATAATGGTAACCTGAACTTTTTCATGTTAGCAATATTCCATTCTCGTTGACTCTGTGTTAAACAGGATTAACGTGATGGTTGCTGCTTAGTAACAGCTTTCTCCAACCACCTCACTTGTTTTATACAAAATGGAATAATGTTAACTGGAAAAGCCACGATCTAAGCAGCCGTTTCATTGTGAGCTATTTTTTTTTAATTGAACAAAATAACATTGTTTTTACATAGTTACTTATAGAGATGGCTTTAAGTCGAGACAGGGGGATGCAAATCCCATCTTGGCGAATTTATGTCCCGCCTCAATGTTAAATTCTCAATTTAGGGAAAGGAGCAGGTTACAGTGGCACGAAATTCTAAGCAATAAACTAAATTCAATAGAACTACAGTAGTTGCAGTGTATATATATATACCTATATGATTAAGTAATTGAATAAAGTACAGTAAAGTAGACCTACTATAAGCGGTGAACGTGAACTATGAAACACTAGAGGCAACTCGAAAGTTCTTCTCTCACTCTCGTGGCTGTTAGCTGAAAGGCAACGAGGGCGTTTACTACAGCCAATCCGATGCATTATTGATGAAGATACAGTATCTCATTCTAATACCACTATTACGACGTGGAGTAAGGCAAGGTGGTGTCTTGTCATCAATCATCTTTAACATATATTTGGATGATTTGTTCGAAATTTTTTAATCAGGTGGACTTTTGCTACATATAGAACACTAGAACACCTGACACTAGAACAAAATCGCCTCCGCTTTGCAGGACATTGCTTTCGCCGTGAGGACCAGCCAGTGCATAATCTTGTACTTTGGCAGCCTCATGGAGTGAATAAGCATGGTGGACAGCCCATGACTTTCTTGAGACGCATCTTAAAGGACACTGGCCTTAAAGATGCGGATGATCTAGCAAATGTCATGGGTGATAGGGAGTTGTGGCGGTGCAATTTTGTTGACAAGCCGGCACAGCATTCTTAAAAATGCAGCTGCAATGCAGCATGCCGATCCTAGTAGTAGTGCTACATATAAATAAGGAAGCGTACTAGATCCTGGGCTATGCCGATAATCTCCTACTTCTAGCTAATGCGAGGGGATATTCTATACTTCTTAAGTAAACATTATCTCATAGAACATGATAGTCATTAACTTTAAAAAGACGCACTATGTAGTGTGTGTATGCACCTTCTCAGCACGAACAGATACAGTATGGGGAAACCAGAAAGCATAGAAACTGAGAATGGGGAAAAGTTACAGGCAGTCTCTAAATGTAGGGCCTACTTCCACTGTCAAGACAGACACGTGTCTTGACGGACCAATAGTAATGTCCCAAAATTCCACAAAATTTCTTATAGATTATAGCCTCATGACTTAGGGTTGAGTTTACATGACAGTTTTAATTTGGGTTTCGGACCGCCATTTCACTTTGAATTAGGGTTTCGGATCGCCACTCCCGAAATCTGGGGTGAACAATTTTCGCCTGTGACATCGTACTGGAAATAAGTTATCAAACTTTGTGCCTAGTCCTTGGTCGAAATGCCAAAGAAAACTCCATAGTACTTTTTTTAACCTGAAATAAAGTGACCAATCAGGAAACATTCATAATTTACCTGGCCTCACGGTAATATGACCTCAGTTGGATTATGAAAATACAGTATTATTGTTATGTTATATTGTTTTTAGTGTCGACGAATTTACATTCCATCTCAAAAATATCGGGACTATTTCTAAAATCCGAATTGGTCACGATGGTAAAGGATTTGGTGCCGGTTGGCATTGCGATAAGGTGGAAGTTAATAACCTAACTACCGATACTAAAGACGTGTTTATATGCGGTCGGTGGTTGGATAAGAGCGAACTGGATGGGGCTATAGAGGTCGATATCTCACCGTATAAAGGTCGGTCATTATATAGTTTTTTTTTTACTCAAAAGCCTCCGTATGTGACATTATATAGTAGTATGTCGATAGTACTGTAGGCCTACTACAGCGATATTCAATGTGCTGGTTTTAATGAAACTGTTACATTTATTCTATACTGTAGTATTGTACAGTACAGCCAACGTTATGATGAGACGTTTTCAATTACAGTACACTACAGTTTAGAAAAGTTTAGCAACCATCCTCGGGAAAGCTAACGTGATTGTTATCATTCTGGTATATTATTGTACTCGAATTTTCTTACAGGGCAACTTTTACTTACTGTATACTGTATGTAGCTACAGTAGAAGGGTTCTTTGTAGAAACGTTGGGTTTATTGTAGAGTGATATAGTACAGGATTCTCTTGTAAGCATACAGTCGGCCTAGCGCTTTTATCGTTATCCATGTTTTGCTTGTTGATTTTACGTTATATTACATTTCTTATCTTAAAAAATCCATCAACAATTCTACTGTAGCTAGAAAGGTGTAGGATAATTAAATAATTATAATGTATGAGTAGTGAGTACACTTGGGCTGGGGGTTTATATTTTATAGCACAGTAAGTTTACTTTCAATATTTCCCTGAAAGAAAGATATGGATTAAGGATTTTTGGGGACTTCATTATTCGTATTACTGCATATTTATACCGGTAATTCAGTAAAATTACCAAAGAAACACTAATACCGGTAACTGAATACTGTAATATATTGCAATACAGAAAAAGTCAGGCAGTAATAACTGTTTAAACAGGGCTGCAACCTGCAAAGCTGATGACTTAATACTGGATGAATTATATTTTTTTAAATTGTGATTAAATCACAAATATTGAAAAGTAGGATAGGTTTAAAGAATTGCCTATAAAATTTTTATAATTTTGTAATGGACCCTAAATGTTTGCATGCAAGCTCAGAAATAAATTATCTTTCGAATGATATATTGCAC
Organism: Nemertoderma westbladi; assembly: GCA_032718475.1. NCBI lineage: Eukaryota > Metazoa > Xenacoelomorpha > Nemertodermatida > Nemertodermatidae > Nemertoderma > Nemertoderma westbladi. The sequence continues at coordinate 92,532 of JAUCBJ010000122.1, read as the reverse complement.
TAAAGTACATGTCTGGCAGTTTTGGTTGGCTTGGGGGGGGGGGGGGGGGGGGGGATCGTTATGGAACACCCGGTAGAATGCTCTTACCAGATTGATTTAATAACTAACCACTACTGTATTTTAAGATATGCCATAACTTATATGGTTCTATTTTTGTTCTAGAATGTTCTTACCAGATTGCTGTTACTACCAGTGACGTAAGAGGGGCCGGAACTGATGCTAATGTATTTATTATTCTCTATGGAAATTCTGGTGAAACGGATAAACTCCCGATGGATAATGCCAATAATAACTTCGAGAGAGGAAAGTAAGTATATGTTAAACCATAAACCAGTTGACATCAATTTAAACACGAACTTTATGACTTTTTACTCCAGTAATTCGGCATATACTACATTTTGTTTTCCAGTGTTGATGAATTTAGCTTCAACCTGAGTAACCTTGGAGAAATTTCTAAAATCCGAATTGGTCACGATGGTAAAGGATTTGGTGCCGGTTGGCATTGCGATAAGGTGGAAGTTAATAACCTAACTACCGGTACTAAAGACGTGTTTATATGCGGTCGGTGGTTGGATGAGAGCGAACTGGATGGGGCTATAGAGGTCGATCTGGTCGATAAGGTTGAAGATGGTAGTTAAATTTAAATAAATTTTACGCCAATTTTATAATGAAATAATATTATAATAAATATATCATATTTATGCACCATAACCTAGTATATTATAGTCTCTTGATTCAGTGGCCTGGACACCCCCATTTATTGATTGCATGAAATTTGAAACGGAGATAGTTTCACATTCCCCCTCTTTACTGGGTGAGTCTCCGGGGATAATCAGATTTCATTCCTCAATATTTATACAGTAGCGGTTCGTTGGTACTGATGGGAAGATTATGTCAAGGATTTCAAACAGTATGTAATAATATTTGAGTTTCATTGCGAATTAGCTGAGATATGGATATTGCATGATATAGTTTTATAGAACATAGCCTAGTTTTTATTTTTTCCTATTAAATTAACAACAAAATAGAATACTATAAAAAACTATGATTATTTGACATAAATATTTAATCGGGTAAATATAATTAGTTTTAATTCCTTCGCCTACTGTGGTTACTTGCTTTTCTTTAATTGCTCGTCAATAATCAAGTTTACTTTAATAGTTTTCGTTCAATATAGTTTTGTAAATATATAGCTCCACGATCACGCTAATTTAGCTCATATCTCACCTATTTCTTCACGAAATCCAAATCTTGCTACTTACAGATCTGGAATCCGTGTAGCGGCTGGTGCAAATAACATATTTTTCTCGCTTCAAGCAAAAATGTGAAAGCGATTATCGAATTCTGGATGGGGTCCGGTCACTAAATTGAAACATTATGTCCAAGGAGATGGTGTAAAGAAGTGCTTTTAGCGTACAGTGTCCCTTTTTACGTCCGTTTTAGAAATATTAATTGTAATTGTTTCTTCCAGAATTTAAAGTCCTAGAGTTTCATTGTGCATGGCTTTTTGTACCAAAATATTGTTGCATCTGAATTGTTACATAATGTTGATTAAATGGACTAGAGTTAAGGCCCGTTTTTGCGCTGCTTTTTTTACGAGCTTTATTCCAAGCCTTTTATTTTTTTAGTTAAAACAATTTCTAGAAATTAATTTTGGAATGTTAAAACCTAAAATATAGAATAAAAGAAAGCTAAAGAAAAGCTTGAAAAACAACTAACTGAGACCAATGATCTAATTCTAGAATATTCATACTATATCTCCATTTTAACTAAGCGTTAGAAAAGGCAAAACAAGCTTGAAAAAAAGCTCAATAAAAAGCGTGAAAAACTGCTCAAAAAAGCTCAGAATACCGCACATAACAAATCGGGCCTTAAGGCATTTGAGTTATAGATTTCTTTTACTTGTTAATGTTTTTTCTAGTTTTCAAACGTATTTTTATTTTCGATTGTAATAGGAGATTATTATAGAGACTTAATTATTAGTAAATGTATGTGTCGTTTTTGGAATGTGGTTATAATTATATTGAATAAATGGTTTTCTGCGTTAACATTTGATTTAATAAGACGCATTTAACTTATTTTAGGTTACGTTCCGAAAAAATATTTATATGGTAAAACTTTAAAACTCTTGTTGTTTATGGCATACTTTTGGTATTTTAATTCGATATAATTTTATGACGGCCGATAAAGATACCAACATCGACCGTCACTAATTAAATACTGTAAATCATCGACCGTCGTAATTAACAACTATTGTTGTTGCTATGATACCGTGAATTAGTGGGATATTTGAATTATGTCTCGCACTAGGCTTCGGGTACTGCTGTACTGTACCACACCAGTGGTGCAGTAGGTTATTAATATATTTAATGTCCGCACTGCCGTATGCCTTCCTATGTTTTGTATTTTGATCAGTTTACTAACTAACAGTAATTAATCAACTGGTTGCGGGTAAACTTACTGTTATACTGTAGTTACTATATGCCTATAGTCAGGGCAGGGCAGTGCACTACTAGGGGTAGACCTGAATACCGATAGGACTACTACTGTATTAATTGCAGTATTATGAGTGAACCTCCTCCATGTCCGAATTGTCACCACCATCACAATGCTTCCGGTAACGATAGTAGGCCTACAGCGACGACTACGAGACGAGGACATAGTCCTATTCTCAGGTGTTACAGCTGTAAGTAAGTTTTTACGTAGTTGAATAAAATAGCCATGATAAGCGGGATAAGCCACACCAGTGTGATTATTCATTGTTCGTTACCACGTGACTAATTCACTGATACAAGTCGTTCAAATCATCAACATCACAGATGAGACTTGGTGAACTCCGGAGATGCAATTGTTCGCACTTACTAATGACAGACAATATCTCCTGGTTCCTTACTTCAACTTGATATGCCATATTTATACTAGCCTCTTGCAAACTGTAATATAAAATTACGAAACGAAACGAAGGTAGGCAATCGGCAGTACGGTAATTAATTATATTAATTCTAGGCCTATATGGCAGGACATAATTCAAATATCCCGCCTATTCATTGTATCATACTGTAGTAACAACAACAGTTTGTTATTAATTACGACGGTCGATCTGGTTTCAGTGTTTAATTACGACGGTCGATAATTTTCAGCATTTTTAATTATAGTGACGGTCAATGTTGCTAGATTTATCGGCCGTCATAAAATTATATCGAATTAAAATACCAAAAGTATGCCATATTTGTTTGCCATGCAAGCGAAATGCACCTAATTATGTTATGTTATACTTTGTTTAGTGTGATTTACATTAATTGAAGTTCAATTTAGCTATCAAGTCATTATCCGTAGAAATGGGTATTTGGAACATTAAAAGATGAAATATCAGTAAAAATATATTCCCGTATTAGAATACATCGTAACGATATTGGATTTTATCTCAACCTTCACTCACAATGGGTACTGCCGCAGCTCACTAAATATATAACTTATTTTAAATAACAGTGCGCAAGAGCGCACAAACGCAGAGCGGGCGAACTGGCATTTATTTGGGTAATATAATAAGTAATAAAAGGTTGAAAGCTCGAATTAAAGCAAATACACAATAGAATGCACATTAATGTAGGTTGAATATAATCGGTACAACGGTATGGTGGTACATGGTGCCATGTTGGTAGGTAAATGTTATTCATAATTATAGAGAATTACTGAGCTCGTCAGATAAAGATAGTGGGCTAGGCCTACATGCAGGTAACTACTGAACAGTATATTGCAGAATATTGATTACATGATTTGAGTGTTGTCCTGACATTTTGAGTGTTGTCCCCAGACATTTGACTGAATTCCTACGACTTGCCGGCGAATATGCGGAGATGAAACTTGGCAGAATTACTTTTAGGACAGCGATCTACTGTTATTGACATTGTATACACAGTTAGATTACAGTTTGACATGTCTATTGGTACAGCTATACAAGAACGTTATCATCTCAACTATATAGCGATGGTGCTATGTAACCTGTGCTGTGCGTCTGTCTGTACGTTTTATACAATTACATAGATAGGCAGACAAAACGAAAGTTTATCATTGAATTATATTCAAATTCTCCGAAATTAGACTAACGTTCTGTTATTACATAATAAGTTATACCGTATACGGTAGGCCTTACGTCTTACGTATGTATTTACACAGAAAATGTGTTATATTATTATTGCATTCCTAAAGGAATTATAATAATGAGATTATGGCACGGACAAATAAGTTTTTTATTTAGTTTTTGATTCATGTATGTGGGGCGAGCCACGAAGTCGATGTGAGCTCCTTAGCGTAGCGGTATAATTAGTGCCACCTACATTATAATTAATTAAATATAATATTATAAATAATCTACATTAGACAGAATAGTTTTTTCCACAATGGTTTCTTCTTAGCAAGAGTTTGACATCGGGAACAGATTTGTATATTTCGTCCTTGTTTGTTATGAATTGTTTGTCTCAATAAGGAGTTCCCATACATTCCGCGGTGTTCCAAATGCTCTAATCCGTAAATTATACCCCAATCAAATACCTACAAGAATAATGTGAAGTGAAATCAAAAAATGATTATTTACTCTCAAAATGCAAAATCATTGAAAATAATAGCAATTTAACACAGTAAAAAAGTAAAGTTTCCTTCGGCCGTTAGACCGAGGTACCTACTATATTAAGAGTGCTGTGCCGGTGTAAAAGCTTTTGCGGACATAACAAGTCATTTTTACGCAATGCGCAGAATACTCTAAAATAGCCCTAAATTTATCCAACTACGTGACGGGAAGGAATTAGAACCCAGATGACGAAATCTGTCAGCTGATTCTTTGTGGACGTGGAATTTCTTTGTTCTGCCTTATTCAGCCAATCAGAGCAATTTTCACTTTATGTCTAACAGAGGCCTATGGAAACTCGCGCAATGCATTACGGTCTTTGTTTACTATTTTCTGAGCATCAGAGCCAGCTCGGAATTTTCTGTGCTTCTGTGTGGAAGTTTCAGACTTTGGCCTAGGAACATCAGATGGCCTTGATTATAAGAACGTAAATCTCGTAACATTTTATCACATTTGATCACATTACTCATTTACTCAATTCAACTGCATTTCATACTTGCATAAGTAACACATACTGACTGTTCACCGCGTTATTTTACTTCTGTTATTAATTGTTGTTATATTAATGGATATTGCTGTTATATTTGGAGAATACCGATAAATAATCATAAACCCCTCAATCTTCTTGATTACTGAGGTAAGAGGAACAGGTTTACCGGTAGCAACTGCGACTTAAATAATATTGGTTTTGTGTGAATTAAATCCTATTTCATAATCCCTGTGTCAGTTGCGATCCTCCTTATATATGATCAAATTCAGTGACGGTCGGCAGATTAGTGCGAAGTAGTGTGAAGGTTAATAAAGCATCGACTAAATAATGCGCTATTTACGAAACTCTGTGGCCATCTAGTTGTGATTAGTATAAGTCATAACTCTGTTTTTATACTTAAAGCGCCACGTCCTAAAGGAACTGTTAATATTTCCCCGAAAGTAAATATAGTTGTCAGAGATTATATAGTAACGATCAATCGAATGATACAGTAGGTCTACACTGCAATAACTCTCAAGGAATCCGAATCCAGTCTCCCACACCGTGGGTCATACGCCGCGCACGGACTGGCTTCGGCTGATGTAACTTCAGTACACTAGGTAATTGATATAGGCTAAAGTCCATTTATAAACAAGAGGACAACTAAAATTGGCAGGTTAAACTGCTAAAGGTCTAAAAGCGCGAACAGCCGGCTTGTCGACGAAATTGCGCCGCCACAACTTCCTAGCACCAAGGACATTTACTAGATCATCCGCATCTTCAAGGCCAGTGTTCTATAAGAGAAAGTCAAGGATGTCTCAAGAAAGTCATGTGCTGTCAACCATGTTTATTCTTTCCATGAGGTCGCCAAAGCACAAGATTATGCACTGTCTGATCCTCACAACAAAAGCAATGTCTTGCAAAGCGGGGGCGGCTCCGTTCAAGTGTTAAGCTAGGGGAGACTAATGGAACACCTCAAATGTTACAATATTAGCACATGGAATGCTGCTGATGAAAAGGTATGTGACACTTAGACTTATAACTGAGTACTCAAATTCGTATCTTGTCACCCAGATCAGCTCCTGGCTGTCAGATTTATTACCTGTGGTTCAGATACTGAGGGCTGAGTTTCGTAACCAGGAAATCCATTTCTTAACCACAAACTCCTTCCTATTCGTAACCAGGTGGCCAGGAACTGGACACTCTGATTTGTAACCTGGGACATATTCGTAACCAGGTCCTCAGATTCGAAGGGCTGCTTTGCCCATAGGCTCCCACATTCGATAGGCTTTCCAGGATTTGGAAGTCACATAGAATTAATCGGAAACTTAAGGTCCGATTATTTAGAGCAGCAGTAGTTCCAGTACTTCTCTATGGGAGTCCATGCTGGGCTCTAACTACTGAGGACACCAAATCTTTGGAAGGTACATTCACAAGAATGCTACGCCGGGTTCATTGTGTCAAGTACAATGCACACATCTCCAACCAGACACTATATAACATTGGAGGTGTCTCATTGGTTCCCCCAAGCTTGACACTAGAACAAAATCGCCTCCGCTTTGCAGGACATTGCTTTCGCCGTGAGGACCAGCCAGTGCATAATCTTGTGCTTTGGCAGCCTCATGGAGTGAATAAGCATGGTGGACAGCCCATGACTTTCTTGTGACGCATCTTGAAGGACACTGGCCTTGAAGATGCTGATGATCTGTCATGGGTGATAGGGAGTTGTGGCGGCGCAATTTTGTCGACAATCCGGCACAGCATTCTTAAAAATTCAGCTGCAATGCAGCATGCCGATCCTACTAGTAGTTCAGATTCGTAATTGGGAACACAACAGCATGGTCATATTCCATATTGCTATACACTACATCTGAATTGTATAAATATAATATGGTTGGTGCTTCACGGTTGTTTCTCAACAACCACGCAAAACTAGTCACTAATTTTGCGATGTGAAGCCTATTCGCCTTACTGCCTGATTGCTATTAGCTATGACTGCCTACCCATATGATTTTAAATCAATCACACAACCAAACTGTCGGCCTTCCACACCAACAACTGTACTTCTCGATACTAGAAGGTGCTGCATTATTATGCTTACATTCCGTGGGTAATCTGGTAAAACCCCTTAAGTCGATTTTTAGCCATTTTCAGGTTTTTGGTGATTCTGGTACCTTAGATTGATATCCACCTTCTGACAAAACCCCAGAAGTTAAAACAGGGTTAATAACGGAGAAAAACGCAAAATAAGATCCCGTCTAAATATCGCTTGATCTGTTAAAACCCCCTAAGTAGGAAAAAAACTCTGTTTAAGCACCTTCAATATGGGATTTAATTTCTGATAAAACCCCTAAACTTAGATATTCTAGGGGGTTTCTTATTAGTTAAATGTCAGAGGGACTTTTAATTATTCGTTCTGATAAAACCCCCAAAATGACCGTTTGTCACAATATGATAGGATAATTGGCCTTGAATTAATTAATGGAGTGAGTTTTGAAGTTGGTCTACGGTATTAGTATTAAATAAATAGGTTGCCTACTCAACACCTACAGTATTTTTAAATAGCTGAAAATTTGTAATGCTTATTTTAACCTTTGGCGAAAATCTGGGGAGGGGGGTCCATTTACACTACTACTACTAGGATCGGCACGCTCCATTGCAGGTGCATTTTAAGAATGCTGTGCCGGCATGTCCACAAAATTGCAACGCCACAAATCCCTATCACCCATGACATTTGCTAGATCATCCGCATCTTCAAGGCCAGTGTCCTTTGAGATGCGCCTCAAGAAAGTCATGGGCTGTCCACTATGCTTATTCACTCCATGAGATTGCGTACTTGAGTACAAGATTATTTACAAGTCTACTGGTCCATTTACAAGTTACTTTATAGAACTGTAGATATCCTCTAGGTGAGTGTAGCTAAAGATGTTCAACCAGTAGTGAGTGTAGCTGAATATGTTCAACCAGTAGTGAGTGCACCTGAAGATGTTTAACCAGTACTGAGTGTAACTGGAGATTTTTAACTGGTAGTGAGTGTAACTGAAGATGTTCAACCGATAGTGAGAATAGCTGGAGATGTTCAACCGGTAGTGAGTGTAGCTGAAGATGTTCAACCAGTACTGAGTGTAACTGTAGATGTTCAACTGGTAGTGAGAGTAACTGGAGATGTTCAACCGGTAGTGAGTGTAGCTGGAGATGTTCAACCGTTAGTGAGTGTAGCTGAAGATGTTCAACCAGTACTGATTGTAACTGGAGATGTTCAACTGGTAGTGAGTGTAACTGGATATGTTCAACCGGTAGTGTGTGTCGCGGGAGATGTTCAACCGGTAGTGAGTATAGCTGGAGATGTTCAACCGGTAGTGAATGTAACTGACAATGTTCAATCAGTTGTGAGTGTAGCTGGAGATGATTTGGGTTCCGTAAAGGTCGTGGGACCATGTGAGCCCATTTTTTCACTTAGAAGGATAATTGAAGAGTTGTCAAAAAAGAAAGACAGACCTGGATGTTGTGTTAACTTCGTCAAGCCCTTTGATTCAGTCTCTCGCTCACGTATGTTCAGCATACTTTCATTATATGGGATTCCTGATGGAATTATTGCAGCAATCAGATTAGTAAGATGGTTCGAAGACATTTGTACTATTTTTGTTATTGCTACTACTGTTGACGGTGACACAGAACCATTTGAAATGTTATGGGGAGTCCTCCAAGGAGACACACTTGCGCCATTCTTGTTCATAATTGTGGTTGACTATGTTTTACTAATGTCCTTAGATCATGAGAATTATGATGGGGTGATGGTAACTCCACCTACTGGCTCCAGAAGTCGAGGAAATCCTGCCAAGTACCTGACTGATCTAGACTTTGCTGATGACTTAGGAGTACTCTCAGAATCACTAGAAGGAGCCGAACAGCTCCTCAGGACATTCGAAAATGTTGACAGTTGACTTTGAAAAGTCCTCAGCAAGTCTCTGACCGGATGAGCATAAGCTCAAAGGATGGTGTGCTTGAGCAAGTGGAAGACTTCTGTTACCTGGGATCATGGATCCGGAAGTTAGGTGAGGACCTTCAAATACGTAAGGGAAAGGCATGTGCAGCCTTGAATAGGCTTTCCAGGTTTTGGAAGTCACCAATAATTAATCGGAAACTTAAGGTCCGATTATTTAGAGCAGCAGTAGTTCCAGTACTCCTCTATGGGAGTCCATGCTGGGCTCTAACTACTGAGGAAACCAAATCTCTGGATGGCACATTCACAAGAATGCTACGCCGGGTTCACTGTGTCAAGTACAATGCACACATCTCCAACCAGACACTATATAACATTGGAGGTGTCTCATGGGTCCCCCCAAGCTTGACACTTGAACACTCCGCTTTGCAGGAAATTGTTTTCGAGTGAGGACCAGCCTGTGCATAATCTTGTGCTTTGGCAGCCCCATGGAGAAAATAAGCATGGTGGACAACACATGACTTTTGTGAGATGCCTCTTAAAGGACACTGGTTTTGTAGATGCGAATAGTCTCGCGAAAGTCATGGGGGATAGGGAGTTGTGGCGGTGAATCTTCGTAGATAAGCCGGCATACCATTCTTAATGCACCCTGCATTGGGCTTGTCAATTGTGGATTGCGTGGTGGTAGCAAAATACTTTTGTTAAGCCAGCATCTCAATGACCAGTTTCAATGCAGCAGGCCGATTATAGAGTTTAGCTGGAGATGTTCAATCAGTTAGTGAGTGTAGCTGAAGATATTCACCTTGCGGTGAAGTAATGACGAATCGAGATTTATCTGTTTTAGAAGCCTACAACAACAATATCAGAGATGATGATGGCACAGGACTTCAGCCGCTAATTGTAGAAAGTGTTGAGATAATAATAATTGAGAAGGGATCGTTTTATCTCTTCGGCCTACGGATTCTCATAGCATCAATCTTGAGTATGACACTCTACCGGATTCTATGGCTGTCAATATGCGGGGTAAATGACGAGCAATCAATGCTGACGGAAGATGGTGAACATCAATTAGTTTCCAACAGCAGGTGTGGCAGGATGACCACAATCCAGACAGCGCAAACACCCATTAGTCTTCCTTAGCTTGACACTTGACCTGAACCGCCTCCGCTTTGCAGGACATTGCTTTCGCCGTGAGTACCAGCCAGTGCATTATCTTGTACTTTGGCAGCCTCATGGAGTGAATAAGCATGGTGGATAGCCCATGACTTTCTTGGGACGCCTGTTAGAGGCGTATCTAAATACTGGCCTTGAAGATGCGGATAATCTAGCAAATGTCATGGGTGGTAGGGAGATGTGACAGCGCAATTTTGTTGACAAGCCGGCAGAGCATTATTAATATATATGTAATACATAATAATGCAGTTGCAATGCAGCATGCTGATAGTAGAAGTAGTAATTATAAAAATAATTGTAATATTACAGTGTTTCTAATATAAGAGCTTTGCTTTATTGGACCCTTAGACCCACAAATAAGTCATTTAATGGGCCAGACTGTATCTGATAAAACCCCACATGCTAAAGATAACCACCCTTAATTGTATGTTCTAACCTAACTATTTTGTTTCACAATCTGGCAAAACAACAGATATCAAATTAAATGGTCTAAAATGCGATCTACCTCTAAAAATATGTGCCCAAACAAATTATACGCTATTTTAGATAATATTTAGTCATAAATTAGATCGCATTACTCAAGATTTCTTAAAATATTCAGTTTTTTTCGTTTTTCTCAAAACTACAAAAATCGACTTAGGGGGTTTTGTCGAATTACCGACGATTCCGTCTATACCAAACCATTATGTCCATTATTATTTGATAGGCTACATATTATTATTATTATGAAGAATTAAACAAAATATAAAGCTATTTAAAAACAAAGCAAAGTCCAAGGCGACCAGTAGAATAAGTCAATCCTGGGCGTAGGTAAAGGTATTGTCATTAGAGTAGGCAACTAGACCTCTCATATCAAATACACCTAATACAACTGTATTTATAGCCACATTATGTATCATTATTTAGACTCCACATATTTAGAGCGTTATAATTATCTATAACTAATCCAGATCGAGGTTTCCATTTTAAATATATCCGAAAGCAGAAATTGATGGATAGTTTGCCTGTAGGAGGTCGCATAAGTTATATGTTTATATTGAAATACTATTTTTGTCACGTAGTGAAAAAAATATGGAAGGTGCCCCAAGGGTATCCTTATATCCCTCTTGGGGGTAGAAAGTTGATACTTAAGTGTGACGGGCAGCACACAACTCCAATCACAACTAAATAATATATATTAATTATTGTAAATATGAACCATCGCATGTAATATATATTTCCGTGGAACGAACAAGTAACATATATATATTACAACGATATGCAGTAGAATCATGGTGTAACACATACCTCTTTGAGATTGTAACCAGTGAGGGCTGAGCACTGCAAACTATCTAATGCCCTGATGTCCTTCATACAATCTCTCGCCTGCTCTGCTACTATCGGGTATTCTTGCCTCATATTCAACTTGTTTATTACACCCTCGTTGTTTCTAAAGAAGTAGGAAAAGTAAAGAAAATGATATAATATATGAATAAATAAAAAAATATAAAATTATCGAATTAATATAAAATGAATATGTGTAAAACAAACAATGTTGTTTTCCTTTCTCTATATGAGAATATTTTAAAATTCCACCTATTGTCATATTTTAATTGCACCCGTTTTACAATAGAATCCATAGAGAAATTACCTTTGCTAAAATTTTATGATAATTATTAATGAATGATATTAAACAAATTGTTATCGGTGGAATGATGGTTTCGCATTATATCGCTACATTTTTAACCCTTTAATAGCCGGGTTCGAGCCCATCCATTATCTTATATTAATGAGTGAGGGTCCAACCTTAGGTCATCCTTAGTGCCAACAAGCAGCACGGGAACCAATGGGATGCATTTATTTATCTGGGGCGCCCATTTAGACATGGCGTTATCCAATGAGGTAGGGTTAACGATATCGTAGCATAGCAACACAACGTCGGCGCTCTTGAAGTTGAGGTCTTGGAGACATTCGAAGTCGTCCTGACCCGCTGTGTCGTATAGTTGAACACGAACTTTGCAGTCATCAACCAGGACTTTGACTGTTAAACAATAGATTTAGGAAGACCTTTTATACGTGAGTAGTTGTGGACGATACAAGATTAGGAATTATCCTCAATAAATAACACGCATATGGAAAACAATTTCACGAACTATTACAATCAAATGTCTTAATGGGGCTACTACCTCAATTTAATATTATAGGTAATATTATATAGAAATCCAATATTTGTACTGTATTTACAAACGTGCAATAGTATTTACCATATAATAAAAACAAAAAACTAGTACAAATCCTGCATTGTGTACACTTGATACATACATGTACCAGACACTTGGTACATACGTGTATCAGACACTTGGTAAATAGCTGATTTACATGGTACATTTGGTGCATACGTGCTATACATAACTGTACCAGTACATTGGGCACATCCCTGCTAGATTACGTACCTGTATCATTACATTGGATACATCCCTGCTAGATTACGTACCGGTATCATTACATTGGGTACATTCCCGCTAGATTACGTACCGGTAACATTACATTGGGTACATCCCTGCTAGATTACGTACCGGTAACATTACATTGGGTACATCCCTGCTAGATTACGTACCGGTAACATTACATTGGGTACATCCCTGCTAGATTACGTACCGGTAACATTACATTGGGTACATCCCTGCTAGATTACGTACCTGTATCATTACATTGGGTACATTCCTGCTAGATTTACGTACCGGTATCATTCCATTGGATACATCCCTGCTAGATTACGTACCTGTATCATTACATTGGGTACCTCCCTGCTAGATTACGTACCGGTATCATTACATTGGGTACATTCCTGCTAGATTTACGTACCGGTATCATTCCATTGGATACATCCCTGCTAGATTACGTACCTGTATCATTACATTGGGTACCTCCCTGCTAGATTACGTACCGGTATCATTACATTGGGTACATCCCTGCTAGATTACGTACCGGTATCATTACATTGGGTACATCCCTGCTAGATTACGTACCTGTATCATTCCATTGGATACATTCCTGCTAGATTACGTACCTGTATCATTCCATTGGATACATTCCTGCTAGATTACGTACCTGTATCATTACATTGGGTACATTCCTGCTAGATTACGTACCTGTATCATTACATTGGGTACCTCCCTGCTAGATTACGTACCGGTATCATTACATTGGGTACATCCCTGCTAGATTACGTACCGGTATCATTACATTGGGTACATCCCTGCTAGATTACGTACCGGTATCATTACATTGGGTACATTCCCGCTAGATTACGTACCGGTATCATTACATTGGGTACATCCCTGCTAGATTACGTACCGGTATCATTACATTGGGTACATCCCTGCTAGATTACGTACCGGTATCATTACATTGGGTACATTCCTGCTAGATTACGTACCGGTATCATTACATTGGGTACATTCCTGCTAGATTACGTACCGGTAACATTACATTGGGTACGTCCCTGCTAGATTACGTACCGGTATCATTACATTGGGTACATCCCTGCTAGATTACGTACCGGTATCATTACATTGGGTACATCCCTGCTAGATTACGTACCGGTATCATTACATTGGGTACATTCCCGCTAGATTACGTACCGGTATCATTACATTGGGTACATCCCTGCTAGATTACGTACCGGTATCATTACATTGGGTACATCCCTGCTAGATTACGTACCGGTATCATTACATTGGGTACATTCCTGCTAGATTACGTACCGGTATCATTACATTGGGTACATTCCTGCTAGATTACGTACCGGTATCATTACATTGGGTACATTCCTGCTAGATTACGTACCGGTAACATTACATTGGGTACGTCCCTGCTAGATTACGTACCGGTATCATTACATTGGGTACATCCCTGCTAGATTACGTACCGGTATCATTACATTGGGTACATCCCTGCTAGATTACGTACCGGTATCATTACATTGGGTACATTCCCGCTAGATTACGTACCGGTATCATTACATTGGGTACATCCCTGCTAGATTACGTACCGGTATCATTACATTGGGTACATCCCTGCTAGATTACGTACCGGTATCATTACATTGGGTACATTCCTGCTAGATTACGTACCGGTATCATTACATTGGGTACATCCCTGCAAGATTACGTACCGGTATCATTACATTGGGTACATTCCTGCTAGATTACGTACCGGTATCATTACATTGGGTACATTCCTGCTAGATTACGTACCGGTATCATTACATTGGGTACATTCCTGCTAGATTACGTACCGTTATCAGTTTTTTAAACAAATCTCAAAATTATAATTTTATAACAGGTATGCCATGCTAAGAATAAGAAAAAACACCAGCACCAGTGTCTACACAAAACTCTGTACAAATAGTACATACCTGTATTAGTCTCTCTATTAAACTTCATCAGTCCACTTGGTTTATACCTGTATAACTAGACTGCTACATCCATAGTCTATACTGTATGTATTACATACTGTACTATCGTATACAGACATACCTGTATATACATCTATAGCTGTAGGGTTGTATACAGTTTGATCTGGTTTTTCATTTAGAGAGTAGCTCAATGCCAATGATGTCTTGCCAACAGCCCCATCCCCTGCTAGAACGCACTTGATCGTCAAAAGAACTTGTTTCTTCCTTTTAGATTCACGTACGTTATTCATCTGTAGCTAGTAATGTACATACTGTTTATTTATTGTACATGCGGTGCTACAGTATATAGTACAACCGTCCTGTATTCTTCGACATAAGTGCATGAAAATTAAATCATCAATGGTATACCAATAGTGAGATATTATATTAGCTTCACGTGTTAAAAGTTGATTTGATAGTAATTTCAGTAAGATTAAATGTATTTAAGTCAATTTTTATTTATTTATTTAAAACATGCTAATACTGAAATTATTGTGATCCTACCTAATCAAATATACAAATCAATACAACAATCAATTCATAAACCGGGTTCGGCTGAACTGAAGGCCTAGGATAAAACGCAGCTATAAATTACCAAGTAAAATGATGATATAATACCAACCAAGCCATTCAAGCTGAAATGTTTCTTCAGACTGTTGCGTCTTCCGAGCTTAGAATTACAAGAAGCCTTCCATGCATATCGTGTGATATATTAGGGTAACACACCCAAATATTATTATTGCGTAGGTAGGTATACAATACAGACACACGCACGTATCCTATGGTAATTGTTAAAATTTGTTGTTGTTTACTACACCTAATTAATTAGGATTTTATCAGAAACCTCGAATTGGAAGAAAAGTTAAAGAAACAGCCAGCCAAAATGTTTTGGTTATGCGAGAAATACAGAACCTCCGAGACTTCTCTCTACACCTTCTCTGGCGAATTACAATTTGAGTTGCAATGAACACCAGAAAATCATGAAATATAAAATAAAAATTACTGATATTGGTCCCATATACTCTATCTGACTTAATGAATAATTTATAAATTATACAGTAGGCCTAACTAACTTAATACTATTAGGAAAGACAATAAGTAAAGAGTACTGTGTGGCCTTTTGTGTTTAAATAAGGGATTTACATGGTAACATTGATTGGCTGAAATAGCTTAAGAAGTTTCATACTTAATAAGATTGAAGAAATTTGTTTACATTATATATTCCCATATTTGGATGTTCTAACGACGGATGTGCAATGTAGCAATAATAGTCTATCTATATGAATTCTATCTACTTTTTTTATTTGTTGAGTTCCTTTAATTCGTATTTGTAAATATAAAACCGGCCTACTCACTAAGCTCAGATTGAATTTTACGAAACTTAATCGAAATACTACAAAAGTATGGAGAATTGATATCGGAATTAATTCGATAAAGTCATTCAACCTACCGACTATACGCCGTTTTCATTGTTGGGTTTAAATATAGTCTATTTTCGCTTGTAGTTTCTTGATTGTCAAAGCAAACATTCAAACTAAACGAGCAGGTGTCAGCAAGGTATTTGACGTCGATTTTGGAAAGCATTTGACTCTATTCAGAGGGCAAACAAAATGTTATGGATAGCATTGTCTTACAAATGGTATGACAGACTCTATAATAAAGTTTACACATTAAGAAGCACATCACTGCAACACTAAAGTATTTACTATGGAGTAATGCAAGGTAATCTTCATTGGCTTCCATATCTCCCACTACTCCATAGCGAATAAATTCTTCATCCGTCCGGGTTGCTCAGTGGTGATGATAGATAGACACGACACAGCCGGATGAACAAAATCGGAAGTTTGCTTCCTATATACCGGGTTCGAGCCCCAATAAGGTCAGTTCATAATTTTTGCTATGTAGAGCGTCATCATACTATTATATTTAATGCACCGTTAATATACCCCGCAACAATTATTTTATTTTATCATTAATAATCGTGTTGGATTATACTGTATGTTTGTAGTATCATCAGTAGACATTAAGTGCGGATACTGTCACTGATAACTCAGGCAACCAGTCCCTTGTTCCTGATACATGCCGAGCTATTCCTCTAACAGTCTGGAGGGTATCCATGGTTATATCGCCATCATTGGATCCAATGAACCACTTAATGACATTTCAAATACTCGTGGTTATGTATATAAATGTGTATGTATGTATAACCATCCAATATCTCAAAACCTCAAGCAGGTATGCAAAAATTTTAATAACAACCTTTACATAAATTTTGGTTGCGCACAAGACTGTATATTTTTTGTGGCGTTTCGATCACGGGGTCACTAAAAAATAGTGGTTTTGAAAATTTAAAGTCGAATTTCACCGATTTCAACTCGTTGGGAATGCACCAACTTTTTTATTTGGGCTATTCAGTCATTTGAGCAACATATTTGAGCCTCAAAATCTTTTCAAGTATCGCCAATCTCGCACAAAACGTCGCCAAAATTTGTTAGTCCGGCAAAAAAACGCACTAATTCGTCTAAAAGAGTAAACTATTGGTTGCAGAATAATAGGATTAAACTAGAAAAGCCAGCAAGCAGGCTATAAGGAGACCGTCCATAGACAAACGTAGTGTTAGTTGGGTCCCTCCTCATTCATTATCATCAACCTATAAAACATTTGAACGGCCCAGTGCTTACAATTCAATCAGCAGGCCTCCCACCTAACATAGAACAAACTAACAGTTGATGTTTGATTACTGCCTGGGTTAGAGTGAGAGAGTAATAAATTTAGCAAGTAATATAGGCTTACTTCTGTGCAGTTTGGGCCTATCCATTCAACAAATAGCTTACTAGGTCCTCATAAGTACCAGCAGCTGGTGTTTCTATCGTTGTTTCTACTCATTTCCCAATTTATAATTAACATCGGAAATTCAACGAGACAAGATCTTCAATTCGCTAAGTTTATAGTATAAGAAGTTCTTACTGAAGTATATCAGTAATTAATTATTCATTATTCATTTTAGGTATCCACGCTCATAACAATGAATCATTCAAATGAGCAGGTTCAATTCACTTCAAAATCTAAAAATACAATATAATCTCAAATTACCGCATCAATCGAACCCTACTATCACCCTCCATCCTAACGGACCCTACTATCACCCTCCTAACGAACCCTACTATCACCCTCCATCCTAACGAACCCTACTATCACCCTCCTAACGAACCCTACTATCACCCTCCTAACGGACCCTACTATCACCCTCCTAACGGACCCTACTATCACCCTCCATCCTAACGGACCCTACTATCACCCTCCATCCTAACGGACTCTGGTTAAAGACTTTCAATATCATTTTCTTTGATTGATTTTAGTGAGTAGATTCCGTCGGGTCTAGGTAGTTCGGAATCCCTCAACGATTCATGTGTGTATCGAACCAATAGGCCAAATACACATCAAGGTATTTATGGTACCGAGAGAGCTGCCATTTAATGTAGCTAATCAACACATATGAATGAAACTACACCAATAAATATAATCAATATTGATAACATCTGACTATCTTGTTGTTCACACTTCTCTCGTCCTCATCATTATTCCGAGCGCTAAGAGTTCATTATCTCCCCCGTTACTCTAGTAATTACCTTCACCAATATGATTGCACATCCCATTATAATTTGGTTTTATATTGGTTTTCACAATTTTGAAAAAGTCTCGGGTTGGTCAGCTACGTTGATGACAACATTTTTCTAAAATAATTGCAGAACACTTTTAAAACACCAATATGTATTTGAATTAGGTGTGTGGGGGGAATTATTCATGAACAAAATGACCCCCAAAGTCAGCAGTTCATGTCAAATAGTGCATTGCAGTCAGAGTTTATAATTCATGTCCCTAAAGAACATGACCGCCGTGATCTCTCTTAGCCTGACATTGTAATTGCCGTAATACATGGTATTTTATGTAGGAGCACTATTAACTCATTTTCAAGTCAGCATTTACTCAATGTGTCAGTTCAACAAAAGGGTTGTCTTACAATAAATTTGGAAGTGACTATATTCCATTTATACCTTAAAAGCGGTGGTAAATGATTCTAGAGTGGGATCAGCATATATAAATTTCTACACATTGGTTATTTTTAGACATAGTTTTCTAGGAAACCTATTCTATTTGTCGTTGCTTGCATAAGTTTGCACTTGTATCTCCACTCCGTAGTTGTGGCAGTACCGGTATGGTTTGCAGCAAATATTTACATAATTTCAGCAACCCCCCGGCATTATTATTGTTTGTTCAGAATGAAAGGACCAAATGGTTGGATGGGATACCTTCATTGAGGTATATAAGCTTTTAGCAAAGATAAAACAGCAGAGATATAAAGTTACACAATTTGTTTAATGTGACAATATAATAAAAAACTATATAATTGGTAGTATTGCTGCCCATTTCATTTCATTTTGTAATATTATTATTAAATAATAGAAACATCGAAAACGTTTCTAATATTGTATAATTTTGGCTATTACAGTACTAATAATAAGTATAAGTATGGCCGTTACTATTACTAATAATAAGTATAAGTATGGCCGTTACTATTACTAATAATAAGTATAAGTATGGCCGTTACTATTACTAATAATAAGTATAAGTACGGCCGTTACTGTTACTAATAATAAGTATAAGTATGGCCGTTACTATTACTAATAATAAGTATAAGTATGGCCGTTATTATTACTAATAATAAGTATAAGTATGGCCGTTACTATTACTAATAATAAGTATAAGTATGGCCGTTATTATTACTAATAATAAGTATAAGTATGGTCGTTACTATTACTAATAATAAGTATAAGTATGGCCGTTACTATTACTAATAATAAGTATAAGTACGGTCGTTACTATTACTAATAATAAGTATAAGTACGGTCGTTACTATTACTAATAATAAGTATAAGTATGGCCGTTATTATTACTAATAATAAGTATAAGTATGGCCGTTACTATTACTAATAATAAGTATAAGTATGGCCGTTACTATTACTAATAATAAGTATAAGTATGGCCGTTACTATTACTAATAATAAGTATAAGTATGGCCGTTACTATTACTAATAATAAGTATAAGTACGGTCGTTACTATTACTAATAATAAGTATAAGTACGGTCGTTACTATTACTAATAATAAGTATAAGTATGGCCGTTATTATTACTAATAATAAGTATAAGTATGGCCGTTACTATTACTAATAATAAGTATAAGTATGGCCGTTACTATTACTAATAATAAGTATAAGTATGGCCGTTACTATTACTAATAATAAGTATAAGTATGGTCGTTACTATTACTAATAATAAGTATAAGTATGGCCGTTACTATTACTAATAATAAGTATAAGTATGGCCGTTACTATTACTAATAATAAGTATAAGTACGGCCGTTACTATTACTAATAATAAGTATAAGTACGGTCGTTACTATTACTAATAATAAGTATAAGTACGGCCGTTACTATTACTAATAATAAGTATAAGTATGGCCGTTACTATTACTAATAATAAGTATAAGTACGGCCGTTACTGTTACTAATAATAAGTATAAGTACGGCCGTTACTATTACTAATAATAAGTATAAGTACGGCCGTTACTGTTACTAATAATAAGTATAAGTACGGCCGTTACTATTACTAATAATAAGTATAAGTACGGCCGTTACTATTACTAATAATAAGTATAAGTACGGCCGTTACTATTACTAATAATAAGTATAAGTACGGCCGTTACTATTACTAATAATAAGTATAAGTACGGCCGTTACTATTACTAATAATAAGTCTGCATTCGGTGGGATGGCTACGGCAATGCGCCAGTTTGTGAAACGGCTGGCATACAAGCTGTCGGACCGCCGTGAAATCCGGTACTCCGACTGTGTTTCCTGGATCCGGAGACAAATTAGTTTTGCGCTTCTGCGGTCCAGTCTGATGTGTCTTCGCGGCGCGCGTTCCGCATCCAAGCGGCCAGTTCACCACGCGATATTGGACACCTCCATACGGCTGGCGAACGCGGATACGGACTGCGGGGTTGCTGGGTAGTTCAGTTGGGTAGTTCAGTTACCACTGACAGACTGCTGCGACGGACAGGATTAATTAATAATATTAAAAATAGTTTGAATTTCCCCCGTAAATGCTAAATGTATCGTATAGTATATATTTGTTGGCATTTTGCTTTATTAAATTGACATATAAAAAAAAAAAAATTACTAATAATAAGTATAAGTATGGCCGTTACTATTACTAATAATAAGTATAAGTACGGCCGTTACTATTACTAATAATAAGTATAAGTACGGCCGTTACTATTACTAATAATAAGTATAAGTATGGCCGTTACTATTACTAATAATAAGTATAAGTATGGCCGTTACTATTACTAATAATAAGTATAAGTATGGCCGTTACTATTACTAATAATAAGTATAAGTACGGCCGTTACTATTACTAATAATAAGTATAAGTACGGCCGTTACTATTACTAATAATAAGTATAAGTATGGCCGTTACTATTACTAATAATAAGTATAAGTATGGCCGTTACTATTACTAATAATAAGTATAAGTATGGCCGTTACTATTACTAATAATAAGTATAAGTACGGCCGTTACTATTACTAATAATAAGTATAAGTACGGCCGTTACTATTACTAATAATAAGTATAAGTACGGCCGTTACTATTATTAATAATAAGTATAAGTACGGTCGTTACTATTACTAATAATAAGTATAAGTACGGCCGTTACTATTACTAATAATAAGTATAAGTACGGTCGTTACTATTACTAATAATAAGTATAAGTACGGCCGTTACTATTACTAATAATAAGTATAAGTACGGCCGTTACTGTTACTAATAATAAGTATAAGTACGGCCGTTACTATTACTAATAATAAGTATAAGTACGGTCGTTACTATTACTAATAATAAGTATAAGTACGGCCGTTACTATTACTAATAATAAGTATAAGTACGGTCGTTACTATTACTAATAATAAGTATAAGTACGGCCGTTACTATTACTAATAATAAGTATAAGTATGGTCGTTACTATTACTAATAATAAGTATAAGTACGGCCGTTAAAACATGTTCTCAAATATTATTGCCAGGGACGATTTTGTTTGTGATTGTAATTTAACATATAAATAGAAACACACAAGCTTATTTTTTTTAATTTATAATTTTACTTAAAGATATTTGATATTAAATTACATTTATGATTAATTTAAAATTAAAAAGATATTATAAAAAAAAATCGAAAAATCTCACAGATGATCTATCTAAAGAATTAAAGCATTTTATTGCTTTTATTTTAGAATTATAGGCGAATTTGTCTTTATTTCCCGGCGGTATATAAATTGTTGAACAGAAATACCTGCGATTTACTTTATATCCCGTACACCGAATTTTGAGGGATATCAGATTTATCGAGCAGTATGGCGGTAGTAGATCTGTTATCCGCAAACAATCAGTAATAAAGCACTTCGTAAATTACATGTTCACGAATGCAGTACACTGTAAACACCAGACCAGCAGTCATCCAACATAGTCTCTTTGCTGGAAAGTAACCGGCAGGTGTAGGACGTGAAAAAAAGAAGTAAAAAGTAAATTTTCTTCGGCCGCTAGGCCAGGGATTACGCACAAAGTCTGACGACTTATTTCCAGTGCGGTCCCGCCAGAACTTTACTCCCCAGAGGAAACTCTAGTACTTATTTAGCTACCACTTAAGGATGCAAGGCAGAGATGCGCCCTGGCTGGTCCCTTTAAAGCATTAGTGCCGAAACGAAAACTGCCCTGGCCCATGTGAGGATCGAACCCACAACCTACAGGAGATGTGAATTCAATGCAACCACTACACCAAGTTTGAACCGTCCGGTTGCTGAGGTGACCCGGTTGCTGAAGGTGGTAGCGGTAGGCCTAATACAGGGCGATGAAATCGTGTCTGGGTCATCTCGCCGACGCCAAACCGCTCGTGAATATAACCGAGCGGACCGGAACCGATCGAGCGGTAGACGGGACCACTCGCTAGACGAACCGAATCAGGAATCGCTGAGCCGCGTAGGTGTGTCGGTTGAGTTACCGATTACAGATTCTAAGTTTTAGGAACAAATTACGTATTACATGAAAATGAAATAACGTTGTATCCAATATGAACCCTTGATGAATAATTTTATTACACTATTCATTTACATGTAAGAAATGTGGGGCGAGTCTAAACTGCGAGCCATCAGCGAACTGTTATAATTATACTAAGGCCGTTTGTTTTCTAAAAGTCTGTGGCCCAAGGAGGGGGGTGGGGGGGGGGGGGGGGGGGTTCAGGATGTGTGTCGGAAACCAAGATATAATTAGGAATAATTGTCATAATGGCTTGCAGCTTTTGTTGCACGAAGGCCCCACTCGTGTTGTTAAGGTATGAAATGTTTAAATTTTGAAGTGTTTAAAAGTGGCATTTTCCACCGTTATGTAATTAATTGCATACCTTTATATGAATTTCAAAGATATTCCTAAAATATGACAAATAAAACCTGAAAGATTCTAAGAAGATACTTAATTAATATTTATACTTACTAAAATTAAT
Source organism: Nemertoderma westbladi (assembly GCA_032718475.1). Classification (NCBI taxonomy): domain Eukaryota; kingdom Metazoa; phylum Xenacoelomorpha; order Nemertodermatida; family Nemertodermatidae; genus Nemertoderma; species Nemertoderma westbladi. The sequence goes on along the minus strand of JAUCBJ010000122.1, from coordinate 69,271 downwards.
TATTAAAATTGTATTTGTATTGTTAAAATTAAACAAATTGTAAATTTAGGTATTACATTATATTAATAATACTTGTTTTTATTATTATTGAAAATTGCCATAAAGATCCTAACATCCTAAGCTAACTCACAAATTCTAGATAATTGTAGATTATTTATTTATATTATAATTATTACTGTTGGAATTATAAATTACAAAGATGATCAACTTCTGGGCCATTAAATTCTATGCCTCATTTGTTATTATCGGGGTGATAATCACATTAGGAACAGGACAGAAATATTGTGGCTCTTCTAAATGTAGTGACTTAGCAGTGTGTGACGGTGGCTGCTGCCAATGTGTATTGCCGCAAACAGGAAACGGTACCGAATGCTTTGAGATTGACTCTAGCGATCCTAAGCTCTGGATCCACGGTACCATAGATATAGATATCAACGATGAGGTCCTCACAGGATCCAGCTTTAGTTCCTTGGTATATCTTATCGACGACTCAATATACACCTCGCTGAGTGGGGGACGGAATAACGAGATGGAGATAGTGAGTGGCTACGCGATCACTCCGTTGGAGATATTCCAGAGTCCAACCCTGTGGATGGCCATTGGGTTAACCACCAAAAGGAATAACGGATACCGTTTAACTGGAGGATTCGCAAAAGCTTCTGGAACCATTCGCTATGTTGGAATGCCGGAATATCATATCAACTTCCAGTGTGTTTTCGAAGGTCTGACAACATTCAATGGAAATGGAAACAACCCCGAATATGTTATAGGGACAACCATGAGCGTTAAAGGAAAAATTCCAGAACGTGACGCCGCTACTAACGTAACAGTTCATAGTTATACTGATTCGTATCGTCATGTATCAGAGGGATTAGTTACCGGGAAAGGTAAACGTTACATCACGATCAGAACACTATCTGGTGAAGTACATAAGAAGTATGAGGTTAGGAAGATTGAGATAAAAATATAATTTATAATTTGGGTAGATATTGCATTAATTTACTGGTTTTTTCATAAAGGCACTAAGGCCTATTATATGATTAGTCTCATGGACGGTATTGTAGGCTTAATCGTAACACCGGTCAGTACAATGAAAGTACAGGTAAGTGGCGAGGACGGGACATGTAGCAGGTGTACCGGTAACGGGCCTATTCATTTACTGTACACCAGAAACAATTCTCACCCGCCGTATAAAGTCAACCGCAGTATAAATTTCTACAATTATGTACATCCTCTTCTAACTATTGAGTTAAAAAAATGAGACAATATGATTTTCAGTATTTGAATTCCCACAATAATTGTACATTTATAACTAGACTGCGTACTGGTATATTATTACGTTATAGATTATAATGGATATGAGAGTGACGTTCAATGAGTGCATGGCATCTCAACCTCTACGGGGTAGTTGGATGGCGATGAACCAAATAACGGCGTATTACGAAGAAGATGTTCGCAGAAGAAGAGCGGTACGGTGGAAAGGCACTGCGGGCGCTACTGGTGGTAAGTCGCATAAAAGCTGAACCACTACGGATACAGTAGGTTTCATAGGTGTAGCGGTGCGGGCGCTACTGGTGGTAAGTCGCATAAAAGCTGAACCACTACGGATACAGTAGGTTTCATAGGTGTAGCGGTGCGGGCGCTACTGGTGGTAAGTCGCATAAAAGCTGAACCACTACGGATACAGTAGGTTTCATAGGTGTAGCGGTGCGGGCGCTACTGGTGGTAAGTCGCATAAAAGCTGAACCACTACGGATACAGTAGGTTTCATAGGTGTAGCGGTGCGGGCGCTACTGGTGGTAAGTCGCATAAAAGCTGAACCACTACGGATACAGTAGGTTTCATAGGTGTAGCGGTGCGGGCGCTACTGGTGGTAAGTCGCATAAAAGCTGAACCACTACGGATACAGTAGGTTTCATAGGTGTAGCGGTGCGGGCGCTACTGGTGGTAAGTCGCATACAAGCTGAACCACTACGGATACAGTCGGTTTCATAGGTGTAGCGGTGGGGGCGCTACTGGTGGTAAGTCGCATAAAAGCTGAACCCCTACAGATACAGTAGGTTTCATAGGTGTAGCGGTGCGGGCGCTACTGGTGGTAAGTCGCATAAAAGCTGAACCACTACGGATACAGTAGGTTTCATAGGTGTAGCGGTGCGGGCGCTACTGGTGGTAAGTCGCATAAAAGCTGAACCACTACGGATACAGTAGGTTTCATAGGTGTAGCGGTGCGGGCGCTACTGGTGGTAAGTCGCATAAAAGCTGAACCACTACGGATACAGTAGGTTTCATAGGTGTAGCGGTGCGGGCGCTACTGGTGGTAAGTCGCATAAAAGCTGAACCACTACGGATACAGTAGGTTTCATAGGTGTAGCGGTGCGGGCGCTACTGGTGGTAAGTCGCATAAAAGCTGAACCACTACGGATACAGTAGGTTTCATAGGTGTAGCGGTGCGGGCGCTACTGGTGGTAAGTCGCATAAAAGCTGAACCACTACGGATACAGTAGGTTTCATAGGTGTAGCGGTGCGGGCGCTACTGGTGGTAAGTCGCATACAAGCTGAACCACTACGGATACAGTAGGTTTCATAGGTGTAGCGGTGCGGGCGCTACTGGTGGTAAGTCGCATAAAAGCTGAACCACTACGGATACAGTAGGTTTCATAGGTGTAGCGGTGCGGGCGCTACTGGTGGTAAGTCGCATAAAAGCTGAACCACTACGGATACAGTAGGTTTCATAGGTGTAGCGGTGCGGGCGCTACTGGTGGTAAGTCGCATAAAAGCTGAACCACTACGGATACAGTAGGTTTCATAGGTGTAGCGGTGCGGGCGCTACTGGTGGTAAGTCGCATAAAAGCTGAACCACTACGGATACAGTAGGTTTCATAGGTGTAGCGGTGCGGGCGCTACTGGTGGTAAGTCGCATACAAGCTGAACCACTACGGATACAGTCGGTTTCATAGGTGTAGCGGTGCGGGCGCTACTGGTGGTAAGTCGCATACAAGCTGAACCACTACGGATACAGTCGGTTTCATAGGTGTAGCGGTGCGGGCGCTACTGGTGGTAAGTCGCATACAAGCTGAACCACTACGGATACAGTCGGTTTCATAGGTGTAGCGGTGCGGGCGCTACTGGTGGTAAGTCGCATAAAAGCTGAACCACTACGGATACAGTAGGTTTCATAGGTGTAGCGGTGCGGGCGCTACTGGTGGTAAGTCGCATACAAGCTGAACCACTACGGATACAGTCGGTTTCATAGGTGTAGCGGTGCGGGCGCTACTGGTGGTAAGTCGCATACAAGCTGAACCACTACGGATACAGTCGGTTTCATAGGTGTAGCGGTGCGGGCGCTACTGGTGGTAAGTCGCATAAAAGCTGAACCACTACGGATACAGTAGGTTTCATAGGTGTAGCGGTGCGGGCGCTACTGGTGGTAAGTCGCATAAAAGCTGAACCACTACGGATACAGTAGGTTTCATAGGTGTAGCGGTGCGGGCGCTACTGGTGGTAAGTCGCATAAAAGCTGAACCACTACGGATACAGTAGGTTTCATAGGTGTAGCGGTGCGGGCGCTACTGGTGGTAAGTCGCATAAAAGCTGAACCACTACGGATACAGTAGGTTTCATAGGTGTAGCAGTGCGGGCGCTACTGGTGGTAAGTCGCATAAAAGCTGAACCACTACGGATACAGTCGGTTTCATAGGTGTAGCGGATTATAATCCTTAGTGGATTAATTATCCCAATTTAACTCAACATTATTAGTAAAACCACGTGGTTGCAGTGACTATACGTCATATTGCATTGTCATGTTATTGCTGAAATCTATTGCAGATCTCTAGGAGTGCAGTAACCTAATCAACCCCTATTATCATATTAGTGATAGCCAATAGGGAACCAGGATTTGTAGTTACTCTATGCGGATTGACTTTGTGTACAGTATGTGCGATTTGTTCAGAGAATAGAGTAGATATAGAGTGTGTTAAAACAATGTGAATTGGGTTATCTGGTATTCGCTAGTTTATTGTTCTATTTATTGTTTATTTAATGTTACATTGCACAAAAATTGCAACAGTGAGATAAAGTACATTGCCATGTCATACTGTAGAACCTTCCTACAGTACAATTGTTACAATGCAATATATTGTACACTGAGGTCAACCGATTGATAATTGATCTCAAATATTACTGTCTAAAGGTTACCGCTTATTATATGTTTCAGATATTGATGATATTCATCGAGAATGTAGCGCTAATTATGACTGTCATCGCTACGCAAAGTGCCAATTTCAAAGTTGTTATTGCAATGAGGGTTACCAAGGGGATGGGATTGAATTATGTGAAGACATCAATGAATGTGACACTGAAGTCGATATTTGTCACACAGAGGCTCGTTGCATCAACACTGATGGGAATTTTAAATGTGAATGCTATGATGGATGGACAGGAAATGGTATTACTTGTGAAGGTGAGTAAATAATCAAATTTTAGATACTTCTTCTTGTGATTCAAATCACTAATTAAAATTAAATGTATTGATATTGTGGGGCAAGCCACTAAAGTAAGCGTGCTTAGCATACGGGTACCACTAACTCAATTGTATGTCTGTTGTTCTGCTGTTCTGTTGTGTCCACATTTGAACGTTAATATCCCAATAATCCAAGTCGATCCTTGATGAAATCTAACCAAACTTGGTACTCATGTTGCTTGGCAAAGTTTACGTGTGGCCTTCGAGAAGGTAAGATAAATTCAGTTAATTAGTTAATAATTAAGTTGATTAGGGTAAAAACATCATTTTCAACCTGCCCTTTAATGTAAATTAATTATTTGCTAGAATAAGATTTAAATAAATATACTTAAAAATTATATAGCTGTAATCTCCATACCATTATAGTTTTTAATTACTTTAAGTGATTTACTTTAAGAAATGTGTTTTTAATTGATCTAAACGTAATTAACTTACTAAAATGTCCCGTCTCTCCACACCCTATACTTCCAGCTCCCCCATTCCATGGCGCGTTTGCTATTACAGTACCTAGATGGGAACCAGTTCAACCTCACCACTACTCACTCAAGTAAGCGGTAATAGGGGTGGTGCAGATTAAGAGGAGTGTTGAAGGGGAGGAACCTTCGCCTCTTCTTCGATTTATTGACGGACTTTGTGATAGAATTGTTTAATTTTAACCCTATTTGGCCCGGGGGGGGGGGGGGGGGGGGGGGCATTTTATAAATGGTTTTGTAAATCATCTGTATCTTTCAGTCAGGTTTGTTGGGAAAACCGAAATTTAGTGACTTTTCCTAAAATTTAATGGGCTATCCAACAGCGAAAAAGCCATTTACATAGCTATGTTAGTTTTCGTGCTATGGTCCCTTTCTGGACCCATCTGTATTTTTCGTGCTAAAATAAACTCACTAAACTCACAATAAACTCACTAAAATAAACTTATTTGCAGTATATAGCGGCTTTTTGAATCCTTATCACGTTTATAGAACTACTTTAAAATAACTAACTAACTTTAAAATATAATTTTCGAGAAAATTGTTGGTAAATTTCAATTCGCCCTCTGGGGCACGAAAAAACAAGTAGTGAAAATATGATAATGAAAAATCACCACAAAATCAACTCAATTGAATCACCATATAGGTTTTTAGGATGCTGATTAAGAATGACATTGAAATATATCGTACATTGTTGATTATGACATTTTTGGATATGTGTCAATGTGTGGCACGAAAAGTACAAGTAGAACACATTTGATAATACAAAATCATCACCAAATTAACCTGATTGTTAGATATTATGGGTTTACTGGGACGCTGGTCACGAATATGACAGACACTCAAAAATATCGTATTATCCAACCAAATTCGTTTTTTGCCGTTTGAAATTTTATGCTACTTGCATTTTTCGTCCCACCAGACAAGCACCAAAAATTATAAATGCGTTACGACATATTGTTTTTAACGAGGTGTATCGTGATTAGCGACCTTAAAAACCAGTAAAGCCTCAGAATTACCAAACAAATCGCAAAAAATAACAGTTTATAATTTTGTGCTACTTGTACTTTTCGTTCTGGGGCACCAGAATGGCACAAAAATTGGGTTTGCAGTACCGGAAATATTTCTAACTAGTGTCATCGTGATCAGCGACCTCGAAAACCCTTATACAATCAAAATTGAAATTTTTGAGCCAATATCTAAACAATTTCTAAAATGACCCCCCCCCGGGCCAATTACGTTGTAAAATAGCCCGGGCCAGATAGGGTTAATTTGTATCTCATAACTGAGCCTCGTGTTGCGCAAAGGCCCCACGGACGTGTTAATGTATAATGAGCAATGGGATATGGAAATGGATATGGTATAGAGTGTCCTAAGAGCAGAAATTGCAGAGAGTGTCATAAGAGTAGAAACAATTTTTACTTGAAACTTGAATAATAACTTTTCTGAGTGATACTTCACCATACACCTTTTATATGGAACCCCTGTATAATTTGAAATACCATTCAAATTTAATGTTCTGAGATTTAAGGCTGCTGGATAGATACATGGAATGGATATTAAGTAAATCAATAACCATAACAATAAGCATTTTAATATTGATGTTAATAATTAAGCATTCAGTTCTTATGACGACGGCAGCTCTTATCACATCTTTTCTTATGACATCTGTTCTTAAGACAACTGCACTTATGAAACCGGCTCTTAAGGCACCTGCTACCAAAGCTGACATAGCTAGCAAAATTCCCGTGCTTCCTAGTCTATTGTAGCAAATAATTTAGGTCGAGGCCCAGTATGTAAAATCAAGTGACCTATAGAAACGACACATATGACAGGCTGTTTTAGAAAACAATAAACGGTAATTATAGGAGTTTGAAAAACTACCTAATTTATCTTTGACTAAAGGAATTAATGCAAATTTCAAAAGAAACAATGGCACGTAGCCAATAGAGCCATGCACCAAAAACGAGCTAAAAAGACAAGCCATTATAAATCATTATTTGCATTTTTAAGGCAGTCAGAGTTAAATACAGATTCCATGTCCGCTTTAGCTGGCTTTAATTAGTTCAAAACGTGACTAACTGTGGAGTAATATAATCCACAGTCTATTGATGGTGTTACTCCTATCATAATTTTTCAACACTTCATTTACTTTATAGTCGACTAAGGACGTATCTGAGCCTGACTGAGTGATTGATAATAGCTATATCATTATTTACACAATCAACATAGAACTGCAACTATTAGATTTATTAGCTCGTAGGTTTATTTATTACTGAGAATAAGTTACAATTGGAATCTGATTAGCAAGCTTGTAATAATTTATCTTTATTTATGGAATCGACATGTCGTTGTAATCTACGTTCCATGCTGGGCTCTAACTGCTGAGGACACCAAATCTCTGGATGGCACATTCACAAGAATGCTACGCCGGGTTCATTGTGTCAGGTACAATGCACACATCTCCAATCAGGCACTATATAACATTGGAGGTGTCTCATTGGTTCCCCAAGCTTGACACTAGAATAAAATCGCCCCCGCTTTGTAGGACGTTGCTTTTGCCGTGAGGACCAGCCAGTACATAATCTTGTACTTTGGCAACCTCATGAAGTGAATAAGCATGGTGGACAGCCCATGACTTTCTTGAGACGCATCTTAAAGGACACTGGCCTTGAAGATGCGGATATCTAGCAAATGTCATGGGTGATAGGGAGTTGTGGTGGCGCAATTTTGTCGACAAGCCGGCACAGCATTCTTAAAAATGCAGCTGCAATGTAGCATGCCGATCCTAGTAGTAGTAGTAGGGACGCATTCGTATAATGTGCGGGAAATTCTTTCTGTAAAGATTTCAGAAATTGTAATTGTCAAGTTATAGCATAATCACTTACTGTCTGAATGTCTGTCTGCCTGCCAGTTTACCTGACTGAGTAAAAATGTAGGAAGCACACAACATGAATATAAGTTTAGCTTGTTATGGGGGTTTTCTACCCCAAAGATTATTATTACCAATGTTAGTTTTAACATTTGTCGAAATCTGTGGGTCTTTTTGTCTCTGGATTGTCAGTTCATTGTCAGTCAAATATAAAATGAAGCACAGCACTTAGGTAAAATAATCATTGTGTAGGGTTTTCTGGGTGTTTATTTCATTTCTGATGTCAGCTTTAATGTTTGTTGGTATTTAGACTGCCTGTATGTATGTATGTCAGTTTGTCTGTGGGTGTCTGTCAAAAATTTGGACGCACAAAAACTAACATTACAAAAATCACTGACCAGGAAAATACCCATTGAAAAACATATATTTTGACGGTTTTGTTTGCTTATTTTGTGACAGACTGGCATCAGACAGACAAAAGGAAAGACAGACTCAGTTGCATACAGTCCAAATGAAGTCAAACATGATATCTGACATCGATAATGAAATCCCCGGCAAAGAAACCTTCATAGCGTTAAAATTTAAGTTTAGGTCGTCAACTTGCTTATACTGAAACAGACAGACAGAGTCTATAGTAGGTCTAACGCGAAAACTAACAGCGGAAATTTTAGAAAATGAAAATGAAAATTTTAGCCAGATGGTGTACTTTTTTATTTTTGACCAGCCACCAGCATAGTTTGAAAACTTTCACTGGCTTTTTCTATAAAACCATTTTTTGTGTTTTTTTAAACATAAAGGTACATTTCAAATCACAACGGAACTACCAGATGAAATCTCATGAAATTTTCAGGAAATGTTCCCATCATCATGATCCATGTATCCATATGGCGACAAATGTGCTTTGTGTCACATATTTTTTAGTAACATAGTCAAGTAGTCTTACTTGTAACAGTAGCAGTAGTAGTACAAGTAATATTTACGGTACAGGTAGTGAGAAATTCGTTTCTTTTATTTATTCATTATTTTATAATTATTTGGTTTAGTTTCAAATTTTATTAGTTTCCTAATACCATGTGGCCAGATGCACATTTGCGTACTAGCATAAGGGCATAAATTGAATCAGAGATTAAGTAATTAGAGCCGGGGTTCCCAGCTACTGTACTGTTATACTGTAGACCTAATTAATTACAGTAATCTATTATTACAAGGAAACGTATAATGACTTAGTTCAAATTTATCATACTGTATTGACCTATTTCTGTATTATTGTTATTGTGAATTATTATTGCATTGACGTTATGGCCAATAGTTTATTCAATATACAACTACAGCCTACATCTTCGCGATCACATCCACCTATCGACAGGCAAACAATACGACAGCCAATAAATATCCGAAGCTTTTACGGAAGCAATCGACTAAACGAACATGATGATTTCGAAGTAGTGATTCCAGCCAATGGTCTCGATTCTGGTAGTGAAGGCAGCGATGAGGAGACTGCAGAGGATATTTTGGAGAACTTGGAGATTGAGACACTTGATATTGACATCAGGTCTCCTTCGGATAGTGATGACATTCCAGAGTTAGAATGTGTCAATGTGCCTGATTATGAATTAGATGATGACTGTGAGCCGCTTTCGCATTACTTAGAACCAAAACGAACTAAAATTGACAGCTCTGTGGACCTGGTATCCCACAAGAAAAAAAAACAAATGCCACAACAGCCACCTAAAGCTTCGAAAAAGGATATAAAAGAAGCTGAAAGACGTAAGTTCACATGGAGACGGGGAATTCGATGTCAACTGCCAGATAAGGAACCCTGTAAAGTCATCATTAAAGATATTGATGAAGTTCAGACACCCTTGAAGTACTTCTCAATGTTCTTTACAGATGCTGTTATTCAGTTGATTTGTTTTCAATCGAATTTATACTGCTTTCAGATGACACTACATCCTTTGAATCTTACTCCTGACGAATTGAAAGATTTTGTCTCCATAAAGATAATGATGGGTTTGATTTATCAGAGTCGCTATCAGGACTATTGGAATGGTGTCACTAAGGTCCCATCCATATCGGATATTATGTCTTATCGAAGATTTCTGAAGATCCAAACAAATCTTCACTTCAATGATAATTCTAAGGCTAAGTCGAAGGAAGAGGAACACCATCTATTTAAAATAAAACCACTGTTAGATTTGATGAGAATGAACTTTCTGTCAATAGGTCAAGAACCTAGATCATCAATAGACGAGATGATGATTCCATACAAGGGAGGCATGGCAGGTAATCTTCGGCAATATGTCAAAATCAAACCTCGAAAGTGGGGATTCAAATTCTTCGTAAGATGTGGTGTCAGTGGTGTAGTATATGATTATTTTATGTACTGTGGATCATCCACATTTGATGATGGCACATTCAATGAGGTAGAAGAACACCTAGGTTTTGGCGCTAAGGTAGTCATCTACCTTTGCCGTTCCATCCCTGTTGGACTCAGGCCAGAAGTATTTTTTGACAATTACTTTGCCAGTGTTGATCTTCTTCAATATCTCGTGAAACAGTTGGATATACATGCTGTTTGTACCATCCTAAGACGTCGGTTACCATACTGTCCTCTTCTAGCTGAGAAAGAGATGTCGAAACAACCTCGAGGTGCTGTAGATTCCCTTGTTGACACAGCGAACTGTGTGCAAGTTGTTAGTTGGTACGACAACAAAATGGTCACGCTGGCGAGTACATTTGTTGTAACTGAGCCAATGGGTGTTGCTAAGAGGTACAATAAAAAGACAAAGGAGAAAGAAGAAATTCCATGTCCCGCTATAGTTGGTGTATACAATACACATATGGGCGGAGTCGATCTTGCGGACATGTTGATTGCTTTGTATCGATCCAGATCCAAGGCACGAAGGTGGTATCTCCCTATTTTTGCTCAGCTTATTGATAAGTGTTGTTCTAATGCTTGGCTGTTATACCGTCGTGACCTAGAGATCTATGACAAGAAGTCGAAACATATGCCATTCAAGAAGTTCAAGCGGATATTTGCGGAATCACTACAGACAGCTAACAAGATGACACGTCGTGGTCGCCCATCTCTAGAGATCTTGAGGAATGCTGTTGAAGTGAAGCCGATACGGCAAATAGAACGTGCTCCGCCTTCAGACTCTCGTTTCGATTCTCTTGACCACTGGCCAGTTCATGGCCAGAAAGGTCGCTGCAAACTTTGCACGAAAGGGCAATCCAGAATGTTGTGCAGCAAATGCAAGGTACATCTCTGCTTTAATGAGAACAGAAACTGTTTCCTCCTTTTCCATGCCAAATAAAGTTGTATGTTCGATATGTCTATAATTTGTATGCATTGCATTGATATGCTCGTACCTGCATGTATAAAGACTACTACTATGCAATTTGGACTTAATAAAGTAAAGACAGCTAATCACATTATTTTGAGTTCTTTATATTTTATTTTTTAAATTTTTGACCAGCATTGAATGCATTCGTGTCCATATGGATACATTTGATATCTTGAAAACTACTAAAGATAAAAATTTTTTTTCAGTTTTAGGATCCATGGACAATAAGTATCAAACCATACAATTTTCAGATTTTTTGGACAAGGCCTTCTTGTAGTGAAAGTTAAAGGGTTAAGGCACCTGCTACCAAAGCTGACATAGCTAGCAAAATCCCCATGCTTCCTAGTCTATTGTAGCAAATAATTTAGGTCGAGGCCCAGTATGTAAAATCAAGTGACCTATAGAAACGACACATATGACAGGCTGTTTTAGAAAACAATAAACGGTAATTATATGAGTTTGAAAAACTACCTAATTTATCTTTGACTAAAGGAATTAATGCAAATTTCAAAAGAAACAATGGCACGTAGCCAATAGAGCCATGCACCAAAAACGAGCTAAAAGGACAAGCCATTATAAATCATTATTTGCATTTTTAAGGCAGTCAGAGTTAAATACAGATTCCATGTCCGCTTTAGCTGGCTTTAATTAGTTCAAAACGTGACTAACTGTGGAGTAATATAATCACAGTCTATTGATGGTGTTACTCCTATCATAATTTTTCAACACTTCATTTACTTTATAGTCGACTAAGGACGAATCTGAGCCTGACTGAGTGATTGACAATAGCTATATCATTATTTACACCATCAACATAGAACTGCAACTATTAGATTTATTAGCTCGTAGGTTTATTTATTACTGAGAATAAGTTACAATTGGAATCTGATTAGCAAGTTTGTAATAATTTATCTTTATTTATGGAATCGACATGTTGTTGTAATCTACGTTCCATGCTGGGCTCTAACTGCTGAGGACACCAAATCTCTGGATGGCACATTCACAAGAATGCTACGCCGGGTTCATTGTGTCAAGTACAATGCACACATCTCCAACCAGGCACTATATAACATTGGAGGTGTCTCATTGGTTCCCAAAGCTTGACACTAGAACAAAATCGCCTCCGCTTTGCAGGACATTGCTTTCGCCGTGAGGACCAGCCAGTGCATAATCTTGTACTTTGGCAGCCTCATGGAGTGAATAAGCATGGTGGACAGCCCATGACTCTCTTGAGACGCATCTTAAAGGACACTGGCCTTGAAGATGCGGATATCTAGCAAATGTCATGGGTGATAGGGAGTTGTGGCGGCGCAATTTTGTCGACAAGCCGGCACAGCATTCTTAAAAATGCAGCTGCAATGCAGCATGCCGATCCTAGTAGTAGTAGTAGGGACGCACTCGTATAATGTGCGGGAAATTCTTTCTGTAAAGATTTCAGAAATTGTAATTGTCAAGTTATAGCATAATCACTTACTGTCTGAATGTCTGTCTGTCTGCCTGCCAGTTTACCTGACTGTGAGTAAAAATGTAGGAAGCACACAACATGAATATAAGTTTAGCTTGTTATGGGGGTTTTCCTACCCCAAAGATTATTATTACCAATGTTAGTTTTAACATTTGTCGAAATCTGTGGGTCTTTTTGTCTCTGGATTGTCAGTTCATTGTCAGTCAAATATAAAATGAAGCACAGCACTTAGGTAAAATAATCATTGTGTAGGGTTTTCTGGGTGTTTATTTCATTTCTGATGTCAGCTTTAATGTTTGTTGGTATTTAGACTGCCTGTATGTATGTATGTCAGTTTGTCTGTGGGTGTCTGTCAAAAATTTGGACGCACAAAAACTAACATTACAAAAATCACTGACCAGGAAAATACCCATTGAAAAACATATATTTTGACGGTTTTGTTTGCTTACTTTGTGACAGACTGGCATCAGACAGTCAAAAGGAAAGACAGACTCCTTGCATACAGTCCAAATGAAGTCAAACATGATATCTGACATCGATAATGAAATCCCCGGCCAAAGAAACCTCCATAGCGTTAAATTTTAAGTTTAGGTCGTCAACTTTCTTATATTGAAACAGACAGACAGACAGAGTCTATAGTAGGTCTAACGCAAAAAATAACAGCGGAAATGAAATCAACGACCTGGAAAACCCACATAATGAAAATTTTAGCCAGATGGTGTACTTCTTATTTTTGACCAGCCACCAGCATAGTTTGAAAACTTTGAAAGGCTTTTTTTATAAAAGCATTTTTTGTGTTTTTTTAGACATAAAGGTACATTTAAAATCACAACGGAACTACCAGATGAAATCTCATGAAATTTTCAGGAAATGTTCCCATCATTGATTGTGCTTTTCTGAACTATAATTTTTTTTAGGTTGGTTGCTTTCTTAAGAAGTTATAATGAAAACAGTTGTTGAATTTTCGAGTTTTATTAAAAAAAACCGGTCATTGTTTAAAAATCGCTGTAAACAAATTTATTTTTATTTTTTATCATGTCCAAATGGTTGCTACAGCTACCTGCAAAATTTAAAGAAATATTATTTACGATTTCCCGTAGAAAGGTACGTTTGTTTATTTGTAAAACATTAAACAAAACCTTGGTATACCCTACAACCTTTTTATAGAAACTGTGGTTGGTCCACGTTGCGTGATTGGTAGGTTTCTCCCTCAACTGCAGGCATTCTTAAAAGGCCAACAAAAGATGATTGTCACTATGTGATCCCCATTGTTGCCCATATTTGCCAGCATCTTTCTGTCACAGTTTAATGTGTGGATTGCTGTCAATGAATGCCATGAGCGAGCAGTAGGTCTATGGGTTGCACCAAGCAAGGACGTGCAAGTGGACCATGCTGTTGGTGAAGATGTCAGGCCCAACATTTGTAAGTTTGAGTACCGATATCAGGAATCCGACTTGTTTGTTCCAAAGGTAGATGGTCTGATAGCAGCCAGTTCTGGCACACAGCCAGTTTGGTTTGTTTTCACAACCAACTAAACTGTACCAGTTTCATCCATCTCTGAAATATTCTTGCTTATAACATTGTTTATTCATTATCCCATCCGTCTTGAAATAGGGACACACTTTCCAACTCTTGTTTAAATGCATTAGGGACAATAAGGGACATCCAAAGATGGAAGCGAACAGGGTTAAACTGTACAACTATATCACAACATACTGCTGAGAGCCCAATACATATTGGCTGACATACTGACTTCAACTACATGAACATTACAACATCACAAAGTAATGAGATGACATACAATACACCCTGTTTTGTGAAAGCTTAAAATGTTTTATCTATGGACATAGAAGCCAGTCATCAATAAACATAAACATGATTGGCACAAGGTTGTTGTGCTACTTCCCAGTGGTTAGTTAATGCCTTCAGCAGCTTATCGCTGATTGTATGCAATGTCTAGGTCCAGTCTCCTTTTAGTTTTCCCTAGTTTCAGTTTTAAATAATTAAAACACCACAATACAAAACCAAATATTAATCAACTAATGTTAATACACAAACCGCAAGATACATCTATCTAAAACCTAGCTGAGACCTAGCTAACACGATAATTAAAAGCATACAAAGCTATCAAAGATAAAAGAAAAGGTAACCCCAACAGGCTTAGAAGCGAACATGCGGCTTGCACTCCAATATAATCATTGATGAATCCACCGAGGAGGGGACCCATGATAACTGCAATTGACGTTGATATTCTATACATTTGTTGGAGAAGAGATCTTGTATCGACATTATCAGAATACCCACAAACATTCACAGATAGTTGTGTTTGGGTTTCTAAAGCAGGGGTTTGAAATACTCCAGCCCCAAATCCCAGAAGAGCACATCCAGTGAGAGAGATTGGGAGATAATGAGGTAAACCCAGTAGTTCTGTAGGGCCTATTAGTTGCATCGACACTGCCAGTACCATTGCTCCAAATACAGTTGGCACAATTGTATGCTTCAACTTCTTCAACATTAAGCTCATTAGTAAGCCAGTGGGTGTTAGAACACCTGGATAAATCATATAAATCTTACCAATGTTGTATTGGTTCATTTTGTAGGTGTGGTGAATGTAGGCAGCATAGTTCGCAACCATAAATGATGAGAGCATTCTGGAGCATATGCTCAAAATAAATATAACGGAAATGGCTGGATTCTTTAGAATTCCAATATAAGTTGGTCTGACTTCTTTTGATCTATATCTGTCATGAAGATAAGCTGGTGACTCTATACAGCAGTAAAGGACAATAATGAGAAACATCAAACCCGACATAATAAATGGGAAATCAAAACCCAGTGCAGCATAACCCATGGACCCAAAAACTGGTGCAACCATATATCCTAGGTTTCCAATAACAACTGCTAGACTAGCCAATAAAGTTCTTTGTGTTGGCCACAATTCCATTAATAGACTGAATGAATATATGTAACTAATGTTGAGTCCAACAGCTTCGATGATGCGAAGTGAAAAACATGCGAATAAATAGAGTCCGTTGTTATGATTGGGAATATATTTTACGAACCCAAATGATAACTGAGAAATGGCACCAATGATACCGAATAGGCCGAAAGAGATATGAGTTCCCCAATTATTAATAGAGTGAGGGCAACTAATGTAGATTACAACTCTGACAGCAGAAAATACAGACAGTAATGCACCAATCAGTGTCTTTGACCAACCACGTTCTTCCACTACAATTGGAAAGAATGGCTCTAATAGATTCTGACACCAACCCGGTATCATTTGATACAACAGCAACATGGCCACTAATATATAAAGTCTCCAGCCATTTAGATGGCGATTTGGAATTGTGCAATTTCTGCTTGTGTTAATTGGGGCTGCATTATGATTATCTATCATAATCTAGCATTTGACAGCAAAATACGAAATATAATATCTTATTGTTATTCCATAAATTTAAAAAATCAACTTGAGAGATACGCTCAACAAGAGAGATCAACTAAATTTGTACACTACCACGGTTAAAAAGTACTCATGTGATGGGATTAGTCCTACAATTGCGTCAATAAAAGATAAATTATTTTCGGTAAAATAAACTTATCATTGGAGGTTAAGACCCCTAGATCCCTTCCTATAATAAATGTATAATAACAAACACCTCGAAAAACACAGCTTGCCAACACATGTTATTTACTACCTTACAGTACACAGTAGTACATTATTGTTGTTTCGGTCATCAGATTTAACCTGCATTCACTCTTCCACACTTCATACTGATTTAAAGAAATTTCCTGATTCCATGTCAGTCTCACTCTGCCCTACAGGCTGCTTCCCTGTAGGGCAGCAGTGAGACTGACATGGAATTATGACACTAATGACAGTCACTGCAATACCAGTACCGGTTCATTAATAAAGGAAGTTTAAATTAATTAAGTTATTATTACATTAGATAATTTTTTCAATTAAAAAAAATACTTTTGGGAAAAATTCTGCTTGGTATCAGAAACTTGCTGGAGTCTGAGTCTCAATTTTTTTTTCATCAGAGTCGGAGTCAGAGTCCTCAAATTTTGTCACGGGTTTTCCGTGATGCTGAACACGAATATAACTCTTAAATCTCCGGATGGCACATAACTAAGAATGCTGTGTCGGATACACTGTATCAATTACAATGTGACACATCTCCAACACAGCAACACCCTTTACAGCATTGGATGTGTCTCATTGGTCCCACCAAGATTGATACTAGAACAGCCGAGGCAAAGAATTATCTTTTTACAATGGATATTATTTATTGCATTATTCTTATTATCTATATTTAGATGCAGCAACAGCTTGGTCTAGTGGTGACATTCCTGGACTTCCCATTAGGAAAACCCTGGTTCAATCCATAGATGGGGCAACACTGTTTGGGCACAGTGCTTTAAATGCTGCAGCCTAGCCCAATCTTCCATCCTTCTCTGGTCGATAAATAATGGGAACCAAGGCAACTTAAGCCTAAGTGATTCTCCCATTCAATTATCTATTTTTAAAAATGAATATGAAATATTTGTATTTTTATGCCGTTTATCAAATTTTGAAAAAATGATCAGTATGGTAACTTCTGATCAGTATGGTACTGCCTAAATACTGCTTTGTAAATAACAATAACTGACAATCCGCAATTAATATAGATATTGTTTTTTTGATCTATGATGTTATTACTTCGAGTTGGAATGTGTAATAATATAACAAGTTTTCAATTCTAGGATTATTAGATAAAGTTGATATTTTGAGATAATGCTTTTCTTATATGGAATAGTAGCTATATGGAATAGGAAAATAATTTATAATGTATGCAGTATAAAGTATGCAGTTATAATATAGGGTGTCCATGGTGAACCATATGCTATGAATAATTTTAAATCCATAAAATTTAAATATAGATATTTGATGCAAGTGATTCATGGTGAAGAGAAATGTAGATACAAATAATTTTCCTAAACTGTAACACATTCTATAAAGTTATCTACACTCTCTTATATATCACCATAAACAATATTGACATATTGGTGGGAAATGTATTTATGGCAATTATGGCTTCCGAAACACATTATGGCTTCCTCTGTTGTCGTCTGCCATACATTGCATTATTTTACACTACGATGCATAAATGGTGTCATTTTCTGATGACACACACACCCCCTCAAAATTATCTACAAATCTTTATCTTATTTCTTTGAAACACGACTGTTGTCCCCATGAAGCCAGAAGTTTCGATTTTATTGCTTAAATTCTTAAAAATATAAGTGGATTCATGTCTAAGAAATGTTTTGCTAATCTTTTAGAAAACGATATACCTGTTGGAGAATGCTCCACTAACAATGATTGTCATCGAGATGCTTTGTGTGACTATGAAACAAGACGTTGTCATTGCAAAAGGGGATACAGAGGAGATGGTAGATCTTGTGCTGATATTAATGAATGCGACACTGGTACAAATGAATGTGATATTAATGCTAAATGTAGTAACAATTATGGGAGTTACAGATGTGACTGCTTCGAAGGATGGACTGGAAATGGTTACACTTGTAAAGGTAATAATATTTCCCTACATAATTGAATTGAATTTAAAAAAGTAGATTTGTAGCTTGGTTAGTAGATTTGGCTAACAAATATCAAAATCATACTTAATCTTATATGTTCTAGGGTAAGATTTCCACCAGTAAGTACAGCTTTCCTTCATATAAATAAATAAACAAACTGGCTCCACCCATGCACAAGACCTATGCATTTCGAGATCTGCCAGTATTGTGCAAATGATAAAGATGTACAAAGTAAAGATAATATAGATATATCAATGATCAGCGTTGGATATGAAATATTTTTATTTATTTTTTTGGAAGGGTTTAGAAGATCACCCATTGTGGTGAAGTGAACAGGCTTTCCTTGGCTTAATGATCCTAAAGAATCTCCCATTTATTTGGTTTTTTGCATACTATGAATGTTTCATAAATAATTGTTCAAATAGATGCCTGTATCTTCAATATATTAGTAAACGCTTATTGTTCCTAATTGGTATAGATGTTAATGAGATTGTTGAAGAATGCACCCACGATTGGCATTGCGTTGTAAATGCCAAATGTGAAGATGGTCGTTGCCAATGTAATCTTTGGTACCAAGGAGATGGTGTATCCTCTTGTGATGACATTGATGAATGCGAAACGGATACAGATGAATGCGATACTAATGCTCAATGTACTAACAATGATGGGGGTTACAGATGTGAATGCAACGAAGGATGGACTGGAAATGGTTTTAGGTGTAGAGGTGAGTCTTGTAGAGCCGGCATAGCATTCTTAATGCACGCTGTATTGGACTTGCCAATTGTGGATTGCATGGTGGTTAAAATTTTTTTTGTCTAGCCAACATCTCAATCTGCAGCTCCAATGTAGCAGGCCGATTATAGAGTGGCAGATTAGTTTGGACCCTTGACGCAATTCAAAGTAAGCCCGCCCGGGAGGAAAATTGATACATATAATAACTGATTTATTTTTAGACCATCAGTTGATTTTTTGTATGAACATGTACATGCAACATGAGTTAGACAGTTAATAAATACGAGCAACATGATTGTGCAGAGAGGCAACAAGTGCATCATGTCAGGAGTTTCTGGGGAGTAATCTGACCACTCGTAACCATGCCACAAGTAGCGCAATCATCGGTGGATCATGTCGCTCACAATTGGAGATAAACATACAGAACTGCAACTTGTTTCTACCAGTGCTTCCCTTTAGCTAACATTGTTGAAACGGCAATAGAGTTTATGTTCAATAACTGTATATATCCCCTCAAGGTTATTCATGTGAAAACTTTCCGGTGCTTTCAGTGATGAACTTGCTACAGGTGCAGGGGATGCGGTTATGGTTCACAATGCAGTGTTCCACATCACTCCGGACAGAGGATCCAACAGCAGTATAACTCTACTACTAATAGGATTGGCATGCTGCATTGCAGCTGCATTTTTAAGAATGCTGTGCCGGCTTGTCAACAAAATTGCACCACCACAACTCCCTATCACCCATGACATTTGCTAGATCATCCGCATCTTCAAGGCCAGTGTCCTTTAAGATGTGTCTCAAGAAAGTCATGGGCTGTCCACCATGCTTATTCACTCCATGAGGCTGCCAAAGTACAAGATTATGCACTGGCTGGTCCTCACGGCGAAAGCAATGTCCTTCAAAGTGGAGGCGATTTTGTTCTAGTATCAAGCTTGGGGGAACCAATGAGACACCTCCAATGTTATATAGTGTCTGGTTGGAGATGTGTGCATTGTACTTGACACAATGAACCCAGCGTAGCATTCTTGTGAATGTGCCATCCAGAGATTTGGTGTCCTCAGCACTTAGAGCCCAGCATGGACTCCCGTAGAGGAGTACTGGAACTACTGCTGCTCTAAATAATCGGACCTTAAGTTTTCGATTAATTCTCGGTGACTTCCAAATCCTGGAACACCTATTCAAGGCTGCCCATGCCTTTCTCTTACGTATTCGAAGGTCCTCACCTGACTTCCAGATCCATGATCCCAGGTAACATAAGTCGTCCACATGCTCAAGCATACCATCCTTTGAGCTTATGCTCATCCGATCAGAGACTTGCTGAGGACTTTCAAAGTTAACTGTAAAAATTTTGGTCTTTCTGGAGTTAATAAAAAGACCAACACTAGAAGCAGCATGTTCTAATGAGCTGAGGAGCCGTTGGGCTCCCTCTAATGATTCTGAGAGTACTCCTAAGTCATCAGCAAAGTCTAGATCAGTTAGGTACTTGGCAGGATTTCCTCGACTTCTGGAGCCAGTTGGTGGAGTTATCATCACCCCATCATCATTATGATGATCTAAGGACATGCGTAGAACATAGTCAACCACAATAATGAACAAGAATGGTGCAAGTGTGTCTCCTTGGAGGACGCCCCATAACACTTCAAATGGTTCTGTGTCACCGTCAACAGTAGACACAAATGTTGTCGAACCATCGTATACTGATCTGATTGCTGCAATAATTTCATCAGGAATCCCATATAATGAAAGTATGCTAAACATACGTGAGCGAGAGACTGAATCAAAGGCCTTGAAGAAGTCAACAAAGATAACAGCCAGATGCCTGTCTTTCTTTTTTGATAATTCTTCAATTATCCTTCTAAGTGCAAAATGAGCTCCATGGTCCCACGACCTTTACGGAACCCATTCTGATTTCTACGGAGCAGTCTCTCAATGGGATCCCTGATGCGATTTAATAGAATCCTATTGTATAGCTTTGCAGCAATCGAGATCAATGAGATTCCCCGAAACTACCTTACTTGGCACCAACTTATTGGTTTTCATTTCTTGTGGGACTCTTGTTGTTCGATACATGTCTACTATGATGGGATAGATGAGCTTTAAACACTCAGGAATTTTAAAGACCTCAGGGGGAACACCATCTACTCCACTGGCACGATTGGTCTTAATGCTCTTTGCAGCAGCCTTCACTTCTGCAAAGGAGATATCGCCAATGGGAATATCTGGGAGTACAGACTCAGACACTTCTACTTCTATAAAATTATCAGGCAATACCCTGTCATTATTGAGGAGCTTTTCAAAGTGGGCTTTCCAACCATTGAGGCGATCGGCTGGTGATTTAGCCTTAACCTTGGTGGTTGGTTGGCTTTTCCGCCCAGTAAGCAAATTGATCGATTTCCATGCCTGGGATGATTGCCTGCTGTCTATAGTATAACTCGCGTGTTTGTCAGTTGTTACAATCGCGGCAGGGGCAGCAATAAGCACAATTGGATTGTGCAAGGATGGACCGGATCAATCTTGTATGTATTGCATGAACTGTTTGCGGGGCCTTCGAGCTCCAGATGACAAGACAGTAAGGGACACCTGAAGGGCAATCGTCATCCACTGCAGTCCTTCCTACCAAGTACACTTCACGGTTCGACCATTCAGCTTCAACACCACTGTCTCGTAATAATGCCTATCATTGAAAGTACATTACGATGCCGATATTTTTCAATATAACCCATGTTAGCTAGCTGTCCAGGCCAGTCCCAGTCCCAGTATATAAACTATATCCCAATGAGTGCTTCGAGAGAGTATACCTTTTGGAAATTCACCAAAAATATAAGTGGAACTATGTCTTACGGATGGTTTGCTAATCTTTTAGAAAACGATAAACCTGTTAGAGAATGCTCCACTAACAATGATTGCGATCGAGATGCTTTGTGTGACTATGAAACAAGACGTTGTCATTGTAAAAGGGGATACAGAGGAGATGGTAGATCTTGTGCTGATATTAATGAATGCGACACTGGTACAAATGAATGTGATATTAATGCTAAATGTAGTAACAATTATGGGAGTTACAGATGTGACTGCTTCGAAGGATGGACTGGAAGTGGTTACACTTGTAAAGGTAATAATATTTCCCTACATAATTGAATTGAATTTAAAAAAGTAGATTTGTAGCTTGGTTAGTAGATTTGATCTATGATGTTATTACTTCGAGTTGGAATGTGTAATAATATAACAAGTTTTCAATACTAGGATTATTAGATAAAGTTGATATTTTGAGATAATGCTTTTCTTATATGGAATAGTAGCTATATGGAATAGGAAAATAATTTATAATGTATGCAGTTATAATATAGGGTCTCCATGGTGAACCATATGCTATGAATAATTTTAAATCCATAAAATTTAAATATAGATATTTGATGCAAGTGATTCATGGTGAAGAGAAATGTAGATACAAATAATTTTCCTAAACTGTAACACATTCTATAAAGTTATCTACACTCTCTTATATATCACCATAAACAATATTGACATATTGGTGGGAAATGTATTTATGGCAATTATGGCTTCCGAAACACATTATGGCTTCCTCTGTTGTCGTCTGCCATACATTGCATTATTTTACACTACGATGCATAAATGGTGTCATTTTCTGATGACACACACACCCCCTCAAAATTATCTACAAATCTTTATCTTATTTCTTTGAAACACGACTGTTGTCCCCATAAAGCCAGAAGTTTCGATTTTATTGCTTAAATTCTTAAAAATATAAGTGGATTCATGTCTAAGAAATGTTTTGCTAATCTTTTAGAAAACGATAAACCTGTTGGAGAATGCTCTACTAACAATGATTGTCATCGAGATGCTTTGTGTGACTATGAAACAAGACGTTGTCATTGCAAAAGGGGATACAGAGGAGATGGTAGATCTTGTGCTGATATTAATGAATGCGACACTGGTACAAATGAATGTGATATTAATGCTAAATGTAGTAACAATTATGGGAGTTACAGATGTGACTGCTTCGAAGGATGGACTGGAAATGGTTACACTTGTAAAGGTAATAATAATTATATTATATTATATAATTTAATTTAATTTATGAATGTTTGCTTTGTTAGTAGATTCGGTTAACAAATTATCAGATTACTTAATTTTTATTTGTTATAGGGTATTCATGTGCTTTGCAGGACATTGCTTTCGCCATGAGGACCATCCAGTGCATCCCATGACTTTCTTGAGACGGTTGACGGACGGTATGCAAACAGGAATTTAAGCAAACGAGACATTACGCAAACAAAATAGGATATGGGACTTTACACAAACTGGCCGTTACGCAAACGAGACCTTTCGCAAACGGGACATTATTCAAACAGCTCTAAATTTGGCGTAATATCTCGTTGTCATAGTGCTCTGTTTGTCCTACCCATATACACACAGCAGGCCCAAACAGTCTATGATACTCACTTTCAAGAGGGGTGTGGAAAAATTCAAGAAAAATTCCAATGTGATTTATAAATGTTTTTACAGTGATATTGTCGCCTCCCCCCCTCCTCCTCAGGATTTTTATGTTCGCTTTCAAAAAGGTGTCTCCGCCGATATTGCACTAGTTCCAGCGCAGTTATTCTTGAATCTTATATTGATTCGTTGGTACTGTTAGAAAGCTGGCCATCATGTAAGGATTCCAAATATTTAACAGTAGTAGATGAAGAGGGCTCCCCCACCCCCTCCTCCCTAGCTTGTTCTATGGGAGATATCTCGGAGGACTATTCAAAATGCTCAATTTCTCAGTGTTTAATGACCATCTGTCACCGTCAGTATTGATTCGCGTCGTTGCATCAACCAATCATCGATATTCACCTACGCGTAGCCTAACCTAGCGATGCTCGCCTTACTCGACTGCTGTTACCAATCGTCAGTATTGATTCGCGTCGTTGCATCAACCAATCATCGATATTCATCTTCGCGTAGCCTAACCTCACGATGCATGCCTAGCCCCACCCCGGTTACTCTCCCTTTCGCCTCGCTACCATGACGGCGACGACGACGAACTAATATTCTGAATGCCAAGTAATAATTATTCAAGATCGATTTATTCATCATAACTGGTCGCAGATGTTTACAAATAGCTTGTGGTAGTATCAATTATAAATTATTGTTCATTGAATTCTATACTATAGCATATGTCACCAACGAGATCCAATTATTCTAATGATTTCGATAGCATAAAATGCATATTAATTATTACGAAATAAATCTAACTAATAATAATAATCTACTTGTTCTACATACAGTATCAGTACAATATTGACAGGTTAATTACGTTTGAATATAAGATGGAATGATAATTAATGTTTAGATGTAGGGTATTGATTGTTGTGAGTATGTGCTAGATATAGCAGTAATAGTGTTATTCGGTATGTAACATTATGAAACAATGTCTCATGTATACACTGTAGTGTTGCAACTATGTGTAGGTAAGTCAATGTGTCAGTGTTAATATAGTATATTACATTTTTTATAATATATTGGTTCTACAGAGTGATGCTGGGTTTTAGCACTATTAATTTGACATTTTTTTATTGCGAAATTAGATTCACTGAAAAATCCATGAATAAACTTTGCGAGACATTCCTTAACTATTCTTTGACAACAAATTGTCTATCTATCTATTTTGAGTAAAAAATGTGAAAATTAAAATGCAAGTCTTAAAAACTGAGTAAGTACTGTTATATTTATTTAAAAATATGAAATTTCGTCAGTAAATGCGAGACTGCTGTAATCATCTATTTTTTTAGTAAAAAATAATAAACTTACTGTATATATGTTGAAAACCAAGCATCATGCTACAGAAAAAATATTAACTTAAAATTCTTCACAAACTTATTAACTGAAAACAGTATCTAGCATATATCCAACGTTTAATTTTACATTTTTTTTTGTCAAAGGTAGATTCACTGACATTGTTCTAGAACTTAATAGAATTTGCTGTCATGTTGCAGATCATCCTTCACATGCTGCCTATGGCGACTGATTTCACTTCTCTGCAAAATATTACACGTATTTCCGGCATCTTTGAAATTTAGGTCTCCAGTTGTGATACTCGGAGCCAGCTTAAAAACGATTCCTAGCCATATGACTTCTGTTGGATCGGTTGTAATACCTGTTGTCATAGGTTATGTCACATTGGTCATTACTGGGGTACGAGGTATGTTCAGATTGGTCTCTTAGATGAGGGTTTGGGAAGTGTTGATGTGGATAATCGTGTCTACTCATTCTGTGCTTCTGATTAGCTATGGCCATGCCATACATGCATATAAATGGACCACAGTCGGGGAAGGGTCCTTGACCTGGAAAAGGTCTCTGGTTTATACATGGCTTCCATTCTCGATTTTTTGTTGTATTTAGTAAAATATTAATATTAATATTAAAAAATATTAACTTAAAATTCTTCACAAACTTATTAACTGAAAACAGTATCTAGCATATATCCAACGTTTAATTTTACATTTTTTTTTGTCAAAGGTAGATTTACTGACATTGTTCTAGAAATCTGAGCTAGACATTGAAGCACTATCTTAAGGTAGGTGTGACTATGTGTGAAATATATTTCATGTATTATGATCAAGTGAGATATTGTTATGATTATAAAAGCTAGTATGTTTATTTAGTTAATAAAAGAATAATAAGGTTATGAAGTCATATTATAAGATTATAAGGTCATTCCATAATCGATACACAAATAGTATGTTACAAATGGAAATACAAGTGTTAACTACATTTGTCCTGGAAAATAAATAATCAACACACAGGAAGATGTTCTATTTACGCCACCTAGAGAAATGAATAATTTGGCAATTATCAATAATGAAATACACTCTGCTCCCGCTGGGCGGCTTTATCCTGAATAAATTTAGAAACGCCTTCAAAGGGAACAGGAATTCATTTCTAATTTGACTAAAAAAAAAATGTTAAATTTAATGTTGCCTATATGCTAGATACTGTTTTCAGTTAATAAGTTTGTGAAGAATTTTAAGTAAATAGTATATAAGTTAATATTGTTTCTATAGGGTGATGTTTGGTTTTAAACATATATACTGTAAGATTATTATTTTTTACTAAAAAAATAGCTGATTACAACAGTCTCACATTTACTGAAGAAATTTCATATTTTTGAATAAATATAACAGTACTTACTCAGTTTTAAGGTTTACATTTTAATTTTCACATTTTTTACTCAAAATAGATAGATAGACAGTTTGTTGTGAAAGAATAGTTGAGGAATGTCTCGCAAAGTTTATTCATGGATTTTTTCAGTGAATCTAATTTCGCAATAAAAAAATGTCAAGTTAATAGTGCTAAAACCCAGCATCATTCTGTAGAACCAATATATTATAAAAAATGTAATATACTATATTAACACTGACACATTGACTTACCTACACATAGTTGCAACACTACAGTGTATACATGAGACATTGTTTCATAATGTTACATACCGAATAACACTATTACTGCTATGTCTAGCACATACTCACAACAATCAATACCCTACATCTAAACATTAATTATCATTCCATCTTATATTCAAACGTAATTAACCTGTCAATATTGTACTGATAATGTATGTAGAACAAGTATATTATTATTATTAGTTAGATGTATTTCGTATTAATTAATATGCATTTTATGCTATCGAAATCATTAGAATATTTGGATCTCGTTGGTGACATATGCTAGTATAGAATTCAATGAACAATAATTTATAATTGATACTACCACAAGCTATTTGTAAACATCTGCGACCAGTTATGATGAATAAATCGATCTTGAATAATTATTACTTGGCATTCAGTATATTAGTTCGTCGTCGTCGCCGTCATGGTAGCGAGGCGAAAGGGAGAGTAACCGGGGCTAGGCATGCATCGTGAGGTTAGGCTACGCAAAGATGAATATCGATGATTGGTTGATGCAACGACGCGAATCAATACTGACGGTTGGTAACAGCAGTCGAGTAAGGCGTGCATCGCGAGGTTAGGCTACGCGTAGGTGAATATCGATGATTGGTTGATGCAACGATTCGAATCAATACTGACGGTGACAGATGGTCATTAAAATCCGTCAAAATTGAGCATTTTCAATAGTCCTCCGAGATATCTCCCATAGACCAAGCTAGGGAGGGCTACGTGGGGGTCCATTCTTCTTCTACTACTTGTAACACAATCTGGATTTCGCTGTAAAATAGTTGAGATATGGGCGTTCGAAAGTTTGATTGATGGTCTTACATCTGCGCAATGGTGTATTTATTTAATTGAATAAAATAGCCTCGCGCAGATGCAAAATAATCCATGTAATATTCGAAATGTCCATATCTCAGCTACTTCATAACCTAATTATATTTGGAATCCTTTCGCGACCAGCAAAGCCATGAAATATTCACATCCCCACATGCCCTGATCCTCCACAACACAACATAATTTTGATGATGAATTGATGAATATGTTTTGCTTCAATTATAAACTGATATTAATCATAAACAGATCAGTTATCAACATAATGTTATTAACATTTCAGGCGAAAATTTACCCGTTTGCAAAACGTCCTGTTTGGGTAAATCCTACAACGTCTTGTTTGCGAAACGTCTAGTTTGTGTTAAGTTCAACTTTCTATGGTGTTTGAGTAAAGTCATGTTTGCTTAAGGTCCAGTTTGCGTAACATCCTGTATGCAATATGTCTCATTTGCGTAACTTCCAGTTTATGTAATGTCTCACTTTCTATTTTTTTTATAATGTCGCGTTTGCGTAACGTCCTGTATGCGTGGCGACAGCTCGCCCTTGAGACGCCTCTTAAAGTACACAGGCCTTGAAGATGCGGATAATCTAGGAAATGTCATGGGTGATAGGGATTTATGGGGGCGCAATTTTGTCGACAAGCCGGCACAGCATTCTTAATATATATGTAATGCAGCTGCAATGCAGCATGCCGATAGTAGATGTAGTTCTAGGGTAATATTTCCACCAGTAAGTAGAGCTTTCCTTCATATAAATAAACAAACTGGCTCCACCCAAGCACAAGACCTATGCATTTCGAGATCTGCCAGTATTGTGCAAATGATAAAAATGTACAAAGTAAAAATAATATAGATATATCAATGATCAGCGTTGGATATAAAATATTTTTATTTATTTTTTTGCATACAATGTTTCATAAATAATTTTTGAAAAGCTCTAGGACAATTCCAACCTGGGACATTTCCGACCCGGACAATTCCAACTCAATCAAAGATCGAATTGAATTTTCATGGGTTGGAATTGTCCGGGTTGGAATTGTCCGGATCCAAATAAATAAAAATAATTATTATAAATTATCGGTAATCAATGACAAAAATCTGTGTTCTAGAACACTAATATTTTTCTTAATTGATAGCTAATATGTTTTAGAACATTTTCAAAAAAGTAGCAAAAACTAGCTAGTATTATAAATATTTGGTGGGGGTGTGCCCAAAACACTGTTGTACAGAATCCACTCAATTCGAAAAATACTATACAACTACAGTATAAGATTACATAGCTACAGTAGAACGAAGAATATCCATGGAGACAGCAATCTTTTGTTGAATAATAAAACAATGTAATGTTAAATAGAAGTACCATTTATTATTATTATTATTATATAATAGTAATAATAATTTACCCCGATTGGGGGTGTATCTATACTAAAAAAAAAATATTATTATTATTTTTAAATTATTTGGGTCGGAATTTTCCTATGCTGGATCCGGACAATTCCGACCCATGAAAATTTCATTCGATCTCCGAGTGGGTCGGAATTGTCCGGGTCGGAATTGTCCGGGTCGGAATCGTCTGCACACCATGCCTTTGGTATCTCCCATATACTATTAAACGCTTATTGTTCCTAATTTGTATAGATGTTAATGAGATTGTTGAAGAATGCACCCGCGATTGGCATTGCGTTGCAAATGCCAAATGTGAAGATGGTCGTTGCCAATGTAATCTTTGGTACCAAGGAGATGGTGTATCCTCTTGTGATGACATTGATGAATGCGAAACGGATACAGATGAATGCGATACTAATGCTCAATGTACTAACAATGATGGGGGTTACAGATGTGAATGCAACGAAGGATGGACTGGAAATGGTTTTAGGTGTAGAGGTGAGTCTTGTAGAGCCGGCATACAGTAGCATTCTTGCTAATTCTGCATTGGGCTTGTTAATTGTGGATTGCAGGGTGGTTGGAGAATATTTTTGTCAAGCTAACATCTCAATCTGCAGCTCCAATGTAGCAGGCCGATTATAGAGTGGCAGATTAGTTTGGACCCTTGACGCAATTCAAAGTAAACCCGCCCAGGAGGAAAATCGATACAAATAATATCTGATTTATTTTTAGACCATGATGTTAAAGTTCTATAAAAATGTATGTGTTATAAATTAAACCAGAATATATTGTTGGTTGGTTACTAGTTGGTTGAGTGCCGGGCCCTGTAATCTTTTGTAAGTTCGAGCTCCACCAGGTTCGACTCAGCAGTTTTTCCCCTGGTGTCGATAAAATGAGGACCATTTGAATTACTGGGAGAAATACTTTGCGATAGGAGTAGCGCCCCCCCCCCCCCCCCCCTGCCTTCGGGTAGCAGCTATAGATGGTTAGAGGGTTGGTTTTTAGTTTGAATTAATGAATATTTGTGTCTCTGTTTATGACGTCATAGATTCGGCTGGTTAGATTTGTTTGTATAGAATAGCATCATTCGCAGCGATTTAAAGCTGGCCTTCTTGCAAGGATTCCAAATATGTAAAAACATAAATAGTTGTAGAGTTGATTGCCTTGAAAAGTCATATGTTTTAGCACTTGTACCAGGCAATATGATTACCATACATTATAAAAGATAGTTTTTATAATATTATTCCGTTATAATGTTCAATAATGTTTTGAAATTAAATATTCTCTCCCAGATGCTACATTCCACTAGCGAATACTGCTCATCTCTTCTATCCCACCAAGGTGATTGTAGATACAACGCTGCCTTCCATAGGTAGCAAAAAAGTGACTGACTGTCTATAAGATAGAAAATAACTGGAACAATATCGATATAGTTATGGGTTGAAAGTGAAAATAAATATTCAGACTCAACCACACACTAAGGAGATTTCATTAAGATTTTGTAGAGAAATTAGGGTTGTGGGCTGTGGGGGTACATGTCACTGAACTACGGGTTAGGGTTGTGGGCTGTGAGGGTACATGTCACTGAACTACGGGTTAGGGTTGTGGGCTGTGGTGGTACATGTCACTGAACTACGGGTTAGGGTTGTGGGCTGTGGGGGTACATGTCACTGAACTACGGCTTAGGGTTGTGGGCTGTGGTGGTACATGTCACTGAACTACGGGTTAGGGTTGTAGGCTGTGAGGGTACATGTCACTGAACTACGGGTTAGGGTTGTGGGCTGTGAGGGTACATGTCACTGAACTACGGGTTAGGGTTGTGGGCTGTGGGGGTACATGTCACTGAACTACGGGTTAGGGTTGTGGGATGTGGGGGTACATGTCACTGAACTACGGGTTAGGGTTGTGGGATGTGGGGGTACATGTCACTGAACTACGGGTTAGGGTTGTGGGCTGTGGTGGTACATGTCACTGAACTACGGGTTAGGGTTGTGGGCTGTGGGGGTACATGTCACTGAACTACGGCTTAGGGTTGTGGGCTGTGGTGGTACATGTCACTGAACTACGGGTTAGGGTTGTGGGCTGTGAGGGTACATGTCACTGAACTACGGGTTAGGGTTGTGGGCTGTGGGGGTACATGTCACTGAACTACGGCTTAGGGTTGTGGGCTGTGGTGGTACATGTCACTGAACTACGGGTTAGGGTTGTGGGATGTGGGGGTACATGTCACTGAACTACGGGTTAGGGTTGTGGGCTGTGGTGGTACATGTCACTGAACTACGGGTTAGGGTTGTGGGCTGTGGTGGTACATGTCACTGAACTACGGGTTAGGGTTGTGGGCTGTGGGGGTACATGTCACTGAACTACGGGTTATGGTTGTGGGCTGTGGGGGTACATGTCACTGAATTACGGGAGTATTCTAGGAAATGATGTAGGTATAATCTGCATTGCTTATTATAGATTAATTACTATTCCAGAAATTGATAAACCCATTGGATACTGCGAAAGTAGTAGTGACTGTCATCGGAACGCTTGGTGCGATACAGAAAACCGTCGCTGTTATTGCAGCAATGGATTCTATGGTAATGGTACAACTTATTGTGATGACGTCAATGAATGCGAGACTGAAATCGAGACATGTGACACAAATGCTCGGTGTACTAACCTTGTTGGAGATTACAGATGTGAATGTTACGAAGGATGGACTGGGAATGGTTATACTTGTGTTAGGAGTGATTCTGATGCAGATTACATCGTATATGCGCAGGTACGCAATAGATAAGTTAAGTGGCCAATTATACTGCCCCCATATGGTCGAACATCCTATCTCCAAAAAATCAACTTTTTTTACCTTTTCCCACTAAATCGAATGTGCTCTTTCACTTGGTGTTATCCGTTTAGATGTATCCGATTTGATTAACGAGATATCAGCATGTCAAAACATCCTATCTTCGGTAGTCCCACAACATTCTTCAAGGCAAACTATCCTATCTCGGGATACTATGGCAAAATATCATATAGGACGTTTTGCCATACACTTAGCGGTGGTGATAAGTCAGTTTACCATAATATACTGAAACAATTATCGGTACATAGGATGTTCTGAATCTGGCTTTATATTATTACAGTCTTTTACCTAGTACCTTAACATTCTTTTTATGGGTTTTGACATGACCTACTATAGATACGACCCACCAAGCTGCTGCAAAGCCACTAAATTTAGTGGGCCAGTTATTTCTCTTAGGTAGAACTGAAACTGAAACAATAGGTCTAGCGCGTCGAAAGTACTTGTCCCTAACTAAAATTATGTCCTCTTTCAGATGAGACAAATAAAAAGTTAATAGCTCCATTAGTCTTCGAGATATGAGGAGTTCCTGGCACCCATACCATTTCGGAACCTTTCGGAATTGATAAAATTACACAAAATACTCACCTTTCAAAGATTTTGGTATAACCATGAAACCATTCTATGCTCTTTTGGTTTGTTGAATTCATTATGAGTAATCGAAAGTAAGATTAGAAGCAACATTTTCATTTTTTTATCAATATATACTAAAAGAGCACCAAAAGTGCAAGTAGCACTTTTTTCAAACGTGGTAAATTGGCCGTACAGTTTTGCTACCGAGGTTTAGAATTTTGAATGAGCTGATTTCCATTAGGAAGGTTTATTCCTCTACATCAAACATATCGAAGAGTTGTGTAATATAACAACATAGGCATGTTGTTATATTAGTTATTAGTCCAGTTATTTGTGCTCCTGGAGCGCGAAAAAAACAAGTAGTGGAAATATGATAATGAAAAATCCCCAAGAAAACAAATTGATTTTATGACCATGTGGTTTTTTTGGGCTGCTGATCACGAATATGACATTTGAAAATATCGCACCTTGTTAAATACAGTTTTTTTGGATACGTGTCAATGTGCGGCACATAAAATACAAGTAGCACAAATTTCATAATGAAAAATCATTACCAAATCAACCTGATTTTATAACATTTTGGGTTTTTTGGGATGCTGATCACGAATATGACACTCATAAATATCGTATTATCCATCCAACCAAATTTGATTTTTTTCTTTGAAATTTTATGCTAATTGCATTTTTCGTCCCACCAGACAAACACGAAAAATAATAGTTGCATTACCACGAATTATTTTTAACGAGTTGTATCGTGATTAGCGACCTTGAAAACCAGTATAGTTTCAGAATTACCATACCAAAGGCAAAATTTAACAGTTTCAAATTTTTGCTACTTGTACTTTTCGTTTTGGAGCACCAAAATGGCACCAAAATTGGGTTTGCACATACCAGAAATATTTATAACTACTTTCATCGTGATCAGCTCTCGAAAACCCGTATACGTTTAGAATTATCAAACCAAACACAAAATGTTTAGTTTGACAATTTTTTACTTGTACTTTTCGTCCTGGGGGGCCAAAATCAGAAAATAGCACCAAATATGATTGATGCATTGCCATAAAATTTAAATTTGCCAGAAAGTTTGACATGTTTTATCGTGATCAGCGTCCTCGAAATCCCTTATACCATCAAAATTGTAATTTTTGAACCAAAGATCTCAAAAAAATTTCTAAAGAACTATCGAACCCGGGCTCCCTAATCGGAAGCACAGTAATCTCACCACTAGACCAAGCTGCTACTTGAAATAATAAATAATAATAAATAATAATAAATTACTGTAGTAATATAGCCCGTATAGCCCGGGCCAGATAGCAGATAGTGTTAAACGTACCGGTAACCCAGGATAAATATCCACGACTGAATATGAATCTCTTAATTCCGCATCAAACACATAAACACATACAGTAGTAGCGTAAAGTAATATGAAGTATCAGTTCCTAACATCATTAAACGACACTATCTTCCAGGATAGTTAATAATAATTCCCCAAATAATATCAGTTCCTCATTATATTGAAGTCGTAATATTAATTTATCTCAGCATATCTATTATGTATCAATAACATTTGTCTATTAAATCCAAGATAGTAATAACGAACACTGTTAAGGTGGCCGCGCATATTGTCTTACTTGAGATCCTCCGGAAGGGCCGATATGTCCTCGGGGTTTCAGTTAGGAGTCCCACTGGTTTAGGAAGGAGAATAACACTAGCATGATGATTCTTAAAGAATAACCGTAGCCTCCAACCCCAAATCCAGCAGTAGCTTCATCTCTACATTAGATAAATAACTAATTTTAATTTGAGGCATTTAGTACACTGAAGTCGGAACAGACTACGGCATTCCGGGTTTACTGAATATATCACCCGTCGAAATGTACAAATGTTAGTGGTAGGCCCTGCCTGGTGTCATCTGATCTATAAAAAAGCCCTGACTAGTCGAACTAAGTGCCACTCTGTAGACCAAGCGAGCGAGCGTCATCTATACACACAGTACTTTCCAGCTATAACTGCTACGGCCTCCCCTCCATACAGATTCAGATGCCTCACTATGTCCAGATTAGATTAGAGGTACTTTCAAGAATAGGTGAATATAATTAAAAGGAGAATATTTCTCAAAAAGGTGAGTATAAAAGGGCACTTTTCTCAAAAGGGCGGTTCGTTCGAATCTACGAACCCCCCCCTGGCTACAGGCCTGCACCAGAACACAGTATCAACATAATGCAGTCAGCACTATCAGCAGTAATGTAATGACAGCAGTAATGCCTAACGCAGTAGTGCAGTGCAATGCAAATACCATATACTGAATAATTCACTACATTACCGCACCAGTACCAGAGTACTGCAGTACTGAAATAGAAGTGCACTGGTTGGTACTTAGAATTTTCGACTGAAACATTGGCCATTTTTGAAAATACCACAATTTTATAAACCTTGAGAAATGAAATCAGCACATTATTATCAAACCTCAGTAGCCAAACTATACGGCCAAATTTCCACTTTTGGCTATTTGAAAATTTCGAGCTACTTGTAATTTTGGTGCTCTTTTAGTGTCTATTATAAAATAAACACTGTAGATTTTATTCTAATTTCGCTTTCGATAACTAATAATTAATTCGACTAACCAAAAATGCATAATATGGTTTAATGGTTATACCAAAGTCTTGAAGGGTGATGCTTGTATTTTGAGTAATTTTATTAATTCGAAAAGTTTGGTATGGGTGCTAGGAACTCCTCATATCTCGAAAACTACTGGAGCTATTACATTTTTATTTGTCTCATCTGAAAGAGGACATAATTTTAGTTAGGGACAAGTACTTTCAACCCGCCAGACCTATTGTTTCAGGGGTTGTATCTAAGATAAATAACTGGCCCACTAAATTTTGGGGCTTTGCAGCAGCTTGGCGGGTCGTATCTATAGTAGGATTGGTTTTGAGGAGAAAGAAGTAATACGGAAAAAACTTAACAGGAAAAAAAGAAAAATTTATGTCATCAAATCTTACCCAAAACGATCTAAAGTTGGTTGTGGTATTGCGGACGTGGATGCGGCAGGGGTGGGAGGTGGTGGAGACGTGGATATGGCAGGGATGGAAGGGTGTTGGAGACGTAGATACAGTAGAGATGGGAGGTGGTTGGTAAATAAAACGGTTGTATAGTGAGAGTATTCGATCTTTGGAGTTAATATGACGCCCGCATTGGATTACAGGTAATGGCCATGAGAGATGAGCCTTTGAGTTGCCTCTGGTGGTTCATGTTTCACACGTTCACCAATCATTTTACTTTACATTACTTATAATTTGCTTTAACTATATAATAATGATCTAATAATAAGTATTTTATATGATCATATTTCATATATATTTATGTGATCATCATAATACCATTTAGCTATACTATTCCCAATATCATCCATCATCTATCAACACACCATATTATTTTTCTTGACAAAACATCAATCAATTACTTGCGCTACAACTGTGGAAATAAAATTACCCACAGCCCATGGATTTATTTTGATTGACCTTAGATGGTGTTTGTGTGACCGGGTTTGTGTCACTTTGACAGATTAAGACCCCTAATATATGCAATCAATATTTTATGTTAAATATTTTCAGGAAGTAGCCATCTATACGTTACCATTGCGTGACACTTCAGTTGAACCTCGCCAACTCTACTCCTTACCGGACCAGTATATCGTAGCAGTTGCGTATGATTGCTCAAACAGTTATTTATATTGGAGTGATATACAACAGAATCCTGCTGTTATATATAGAGCTTCATTACTTGTATGTAAGTATAAGAAGTATATGTGTTTATATCGACCATCATGTTTCTCGCAACTAAGAACAAGAAACAATGTACTGAATGTATTAGCAGAACAAGCAACACTTCAGCTTTTGCACTCACCATAACTTTTCCTTTTTCTTACACCGAAATGTTAAGAAGCATCAATTACTTTAAATATCCAGAGAACACATCTCAGTTATCAAAGGAACAGGCAATAGTGACAGCGTTTCTGTCCAACACAACAACAAAAATGTTGCCTATTGTCTTTCCGTTTCCACTTCCACCCCCATTTATAAATAATATAAAGCGCGAGATGAAAAAGAGACAAAAAAACACACAACGGGCCCAACTGTATTCCCATTAATACTACACACACACTACACCAGCTCCTCTCCAACACCACTCTCACTCCCTTCGTTTTTCACGAAATAAAACAATACAAAACTGATAATAAACATTTTATACCTACAGTTGACCTATATGTTACAAATGTCTGTCAAACCTACTGTTAATGCAGTATTTTCACTAACACACTCACGAACCTACTACTACGATCAGCATGCCGCATTGCAGCTGCATTATATATATATTACATATATATTAATAATTCTGTGCCAGCTTCCCCCCATGATATTTGCTAGATCATCCGCATCTTCAAGGCCAGTGTCTTTTAAGATGCGTCTCAAGAAGGTCATGGGCTGTCCACCATGCTTATTCACTCCACAAGGCCGCTAAAACACAAGATTATGCACTGGCTGGTCCTCACGGCGTAAGAAATCTCCTGCAAAGCAGAGGCGGTTCCGTTCAAGTGTCAAGCTAGGAACAGCTAGGAACAGCTATGGAACACCTCCAATGTTGTATAGAGACTGGTTGGAGATGTGTTCATTGTACTTGAAACAATGAACCCGGTGCAGTATTCTTGTGAAAGTGCCATCCAGAGATTTTGTACCCTCTGCAGTTAGAGCCCAGCATGGACTCCCATATAAGAGTAAGGTACTACTACAGGCATACATGATCGAACCTTTAGGTTCCGTTTAATTCTATGGCACTTCCAAATCTTGGACAGACTATTTAGCGCTGCCCATGCCTCACGATACTACCATAGTCACTAACACACTCATGAACCTACCGTAGTCACTAGACTAACACACCCACGAACCTCACGAACCTACTGTAGTCACTAACACACTCCCGATCTCTACAATATGTTGTCTTCTTTCAGCCAATTATGAACCCGAGATTGTCGTTACGGGTTTGAAAAGTCCCGAAGGGATAGCTGTTGACTATCGATACGGAGACATATATTGGGCAGATTCAGGGACGGACAGGTGAGTTAGAGCTGAATTCCTACAGCATCAGTTAAACCATTGTTGCTATGTAGCATATAATTTGAGACTATGAGGTTATTGGAGGATATAAAGATGAACATTATCTTTTCGAGCGCACCATGAGCATGATGTATAATATACTGAATGTAGGCCTATATACAGTTTAGAATAAAAGAACAAACCAAACTACAGTATGATCTAAACTATTTAGATAAGTTATAAGGAGATCCTCATTTTGGAGATATGGGCTGGTATTACATTCTCTCAGACAGTAAGTAAGCAAAGCTGTTCAATGGGGAGGGACCCAACTATACACTACGTTTGTCTATGGATGGTCTTCTTATAGCCAAAATTGTAATAACATAAAATATATGTGGGGCGAAATTTTAATGTATTAATTAATTTTCAACGCAATCAAAATTCATCCGTCTCGATTATTTTTAGTTTTCAATTAGTGTTTCGCTTGTCCGTTTTATGTCCTTGTCAAAGTTCTCTTAATTAAATTTTATTCTGGAAAAATTATACTCAGTATGGTACAGAGATTATAAACAATGTCCCCCCCCTCCACCATCTGATAAACTTGATTATCTAACGAAGATGATAAGCTTCCTTGAGTTCTATGGTTAGGTCATGATCAAAGGACTACGCTTCGAAAATGACACCCTTAAAGACGAAGTTACCCAACTAAAGTTGGAAAACGCCACTCTTAAAAATGAGGACGCACAATATACGAGACGCCATAATATCCTCATACACGGGGTTGAAAGCACTACAATATTAGCAATGACCATGCAACCATTGAGAAAGTTATCGTCTCGATGGGAATCTCTTCGAATTACATTGACTTTATTCATCGTCTTTGGTTCAACAGGCCCGAATACAAATCAGATGGCCAGTGGCGGGCGCAAACGGATCCGTCCAGTTATTGTCCGTTTTCTGGGCCACAATCAACGGACCACGATGTTCTCCAACAAAAGTAAGCTCCCGAACGGAGTTTGCTTGTCTGAGCACCTGACATCCGGGCATTTCTTCTCCATAAAGCAGTCGACTAAAGCGACAAAACCAGATACACGCTGCGTACGTCTACCTCGGCTCTATCTACCTCCGTCAGTCTGTTTCTGCACGTCCCATCCCCATCCCTATTAAATATGAGGAGGATATCACTCAGTTGTATAGATTACCAGATCGTCCAGCAACAAAAAAAGCAGCAAATTACCGGATTCCCAATGGATTTCCTCCTTGAGAAGCAACCAATCGGTGAGCAACTACAACGAATCACTTGTCTCCGACAAAGGAAGTTGTCGAATAATTGAATCATTAATTAATTATCGCTTAGATATATATAACTCGTGAGTAACACGGGAATGAAAGGAAGTTAACGCTTATGTGAAACTCGTTGGTAATGTAACTGAATGTTTATATAAGACTTAGTAACGGAAGTTATTGTTTCTCTACGACTAAGTAACGGAAGTTATTGTATATCTGACTCAAACTACTATATGCAATGTAATTAAGTTTGTGATTAGTTAGTTCTAGTTAGTTAGCTCAAACCTAATTTAAATTCCGTTAGGTCACAATCAAACTGATTATAATTTTTTTTAATAGTATTAGTTAGGAACTAGCATTACCTTGTTTATGTTTATCCTTCATAAATTTATATAATATTTACATTAATTTACATTTTATACTTGCAGTAGTCAGGCGGTCCATGAGCATAACTCACTGCCTAGATAATATTTTAGCTCTTATCTTTGCATGTATTCTCATTCCCACCTGTAACTTATCCCCAGCCTACCTCTTGCTACTTCTGTTACACTACATTTTGGTCCTGTCATATAATGTTTACATGCTCTATCTGTTTAAATTATTATCACTATCCGTGCGGCACTCATCTTTCAACTTCCAATTCTGGCGTCCCTCCAACGTTCACTGAAACCTTCTGCAACTTTTGCCCTATTGACATTGTACCTATATACCCATTCAGAAATAATGGTCACCCTAGTCAAAATACTATAGACATTTTAAACAAAACTTTCAACCAAATTGACCCTGATAATAATTTAGTAGATCTCAATATCAACAATGGTACTAACTATCTCAGAAATGCAATTTAAAGAAAAATTTGCAAAATTGAAGCCAAACAATTCGCTCTCTATCTGTAATTTAAATTGCCCTTGCCTATCAACTCTAACTGATTTACTCACGCTTTCGCGGTGAGGACCAGCCAGTGCATAATATTGTACTTAGGCAGTCTCATGGAGTGAATAAGCATGGTGGGCAGCCCATGACTTTCTTGAGACGCATCTTAAACGACACTGGCCTTGAAGATGCGGATGATCTAGCAAATATCATGGGTAATAGGGAGTTGTGGCGGCGCAATTTTGTTGACAAGTCGGCACATCATTCTTAAAAATGTTGCTGCAATTCAGCATGCCGATCCTAGTAGTAGTAGATTTTCTCACCATTCTAAATTTTAATTTCAATGTAACTACTCTAACCGAGACATTTATAGCTGATAACGACTGGCTTTTACAAACTGCCCGGTTATCACCCCCCCTGTTTATGACAATAGAAAAACGGGCAAACTCCGTCGTGGAGGAACTGTTATTTTTGTTAATGATAAATTCGAAATTTCTCAAAAGGATGATTTACATATTGATGGCCTCGAGAACTCGGATACAAATAGCTCGTCCAAGAGAAAAATCTTTAGTCATAGGTGCCTTATGGCGGCCAGATGCAATAAATAAAGATCAGTTGTTTGGATTATTAGATCGTCAGTTCACTAAGCGAAATACTGTGGAATCAGATATTAATTATAAATGAATTGTTGTGGGGAGGGTGACGGCGAATAAATATATATGTTATAGTACATTATGATAATGCTCTCCATAGCGAAAAATATCAACCGCCCCTATTGGGACTTCCGGTTATCATCAGCCGAGTGTGTGTCCTAAGACCACTGAGCTACCAGGGCGGTAGAAGATTTATTCGCTATGGAGTGGGGTATCATTTTTAGGCCTTTTAACCGGCTGATGATAACCGGAAGTTTGAAACCTAGGTACCGGGTTCGAGCCCCAATAGGGGCGGTTGATATTTTTCGCTATGGAGAGCATTATCATAATGTACTATAACATATATATTTATTCGCCGTCACCCACCCCCCAACAATTCATTTATAATTAATTAACACGCATGGCCGGCATACGGGATTACAGTGGTTTCTACAACACTGTATAATAGTTATTCTTTGAGGCATGGGTGCCATTTCTGGCAGAGCACGGGAATAACGTTGTACTTTACTATGAGTGACGTAAAAAGGCCTAAAAATGATAGCCCACTCCATAGCGAATAAATCTTCTACCGCCCTGGTAGCTCAGTGGTCTTAGGACAAACACTCGGCTGATGATAACCGGAAGTTTGAAACCTAGGTACCGGGTTCGAGCCCCAATAGGGGCGGTTGATATTTTTCGCTATGGAGAGCATTATCATAATGTACGAAATCAGATATTAGTAACACAGGTGATATTAATATAAACTTAATTCAACCCGCTCTAATAGCTAGTGACTGACTACATTGATCTTCTTAATTCAAATGGTTTCATACAATTAATTTAGGACTCAACTCGTATTATCCCGACCTATCAGTCTTTACTAGACCATACTATAACTAATATAGCTACTTCTTTTACTAACTCTAGTGTATTTTCTTCTCAAATACGCAGTTCCGACCATCAACCTACTTCTACAATATTCGAAAAATACCAATGCCACTTTAACCATGATAAAAATAAACAAGTTTATGACTTCTCCAATTTTAATCCAGAATCTTTTATACGTGATATTTCGACAGACAGTAAATGGTCTTATAATTCTCCGACCATCCCCAATAAAAATAAATTTGATATATTTTATGATGATCTTACTAAAATTTGTAATTCTCATGTACCTAAAAAGACCATCCCAAATCGTGAAATTCCAAAAAAGCCATGGCTTACTCCTAAACTAATAAAATTAACTATAATAAAACATAATCAATATCGGCGATATATTAAGAAACAAATTGAAATAAATTATGTTATTTTCAAACGTTTTAGAAATAAGTTAGTTACCCAATTACGATCGGCTACTCAAAAAGATTTGAAAAAAATTCAGGTAACATGAAGACAACTTGGTTATAATAAACAAACAGTGCACTTACTGTACATGGTCCAAAAATAATATTATTCCGAAAAAATTAACGATCTGCTCTGATTCTACTGCTAAAACCACTTGTGATGCATCGGAAACAGCTGATGCGTTGAATACCCACTTTTGTACTATAGGACCTAACTTGGCTAATAAAATACCGAAATCAAATCGCTCATTATAAACCATTATAAATCCAATTCCTTTGTTTTAACTAACACATCACCGGTAGAAGTAGAATACCGTCTATTACACCTTGACCCTAATCACTGCTGCCAAACCACTATCTATTCATTTAAGTAATTATTTAATTAATTAATTGATCTTTCTCTTCTGTATTCTTCCCTAATAATCTTAAGATTGTGAAAGCAATCCCATAACATA
Organism: Nemertoderma westbladi; assembly: GCA_032718475.1. NCBI lineage: Eukaryota > Metazoa > Xenacoelomorpha > Nemertodermatida > Nemertodermatidae > Nemertoderma > Nemertoderma westbladi. Next base: position 27,506 of record JAUCBJ010000122.1, on the reverse strand, counting down.
AAGGCAATGACCCCTGCTTTGCTACTAACTATATACCTATTTCACTTCTTCCAGTAATATCTAAAATCGTTGAATTTACAGTTACTATCCTACTTATCTAAATATCACATTATCACAATTCGGTTTTATGCCTAAATGTACAACTTCTTATGCTCTTTTATCGGTTCTAGAATATATCCATAAGGCTCTCGAAGACAAACAATCAGTGGGCCAGAGTTGGCCAAAATACCCCAAAAGTGACTTGTTTAATTTTATCTGAAAACTAGCCCATGGTGAAGAGCGTATTTCAAAAAACATTTGAAAAAATATTTTCGATTTTAAAAATTCGTCTGTTTCACAAGATATAGGTCCAAAATATTAAAATTTTGGAAATTTTTTGAAAAAAAAAATGAAAAATTCAACATTTCAAAAAAGAAAATTTTACCCAAGAAGTTGTCAGAATTAAAAAATTTTTTTTTCAAATTGTTGTACATGTCGAGCTGAATGCGAAGAACAAAGTTTTGAGTGGATCAAAGGAATAATAAAAGATTAGCTAGCATAAGCATAAACGTCATATTGCTATGAAAAAAATAATATTTCAAAATTTGATAAGCTGCGTTTTTTTTCCCTCGAGAGCCTTTGTCATTTTGTTTCATCAGAATACAATACTATAGCACTTCTAACCTGTAAATTATAAAGATGCCCTTTTGTGCCCCTTTTAAGATTTTGGCTTTTAAAGATGTACACTATTTCACAAAAATTTGTAAATATTTAATTAATTATAGTATATTCAATAGGGGGTTATTGTTGGTACTTGTAATTCATTACTGCCTGACTTCCCCAGCCTCTCTTAACAGAGCCTACATACAATCATAAGCAACACAATTAACGTAGTAACTAATTGATTCTGATTGGCTGGCTTAGTATTTAGTATAAGCCTCATGTTTTAATAAAAGGCAGGAGGAACATTGTTGGTTGTCTTATTATTGTAGCAGAATAATATTTCGGCCAAGGAATAACAATTCAATAAATTGAATGCACCCACTGACTATTTTAACCCTATTCCACCTGGGCTCTTTTGTCCGAGATTCCACCTGGGGTTGGGCATAATATGCCCAACAGTTTATTATACACTAAAAAGTAATGATAATTTTATCAAAACTTACCAAATTTTCGCAGGTTTATAGAAAAATATATAATGCATCTGTTCTGAGTTTTATATATTCATAATTTAAAATAATATATCCACATAAATTAATTATCATGAAGATAACCCATTATATTAAAAAGATGAGATAATACTATACATACTCCTCCCAACACCACTGTCTGCCTAACTTTGCCAGACATCCCAAGTGAAAATTTTGCTTGCAGGGATGCTGTTATTGAAAAGATTTATTCACCTCTGTTTATGTCTGCTGTATTACATTAGGAATATACTGGGTTCAATGGTGGTTGTTGTTTTATCCTAGTAGACTTATTGCTTGCTTATCTGTCAGTTTAGTATTTTGTTATTAAAAAATAATGTGATTGATGTGTACTAATCCAAGCAGTAGACAATCTTGTGTTTGAATTTAACTTTACAACCCAGCCAAGTGAATGTCCTGGACCGTAATTGGTTGCATTGTAGATTGTTGACCAGGGGAACTATCCAACCAGGGATTATCTTTTCTACCAGTTAGGCTAATAAAGATATTATAATAAAAAAATCTGACTATGATATGAAAAACACACCATAGCACAAAGAGTATAAATGATGAAAAAAATATTTTGTTACCATCAGAAAGCCAATTAAATTCTAGGAAAAGTCAATGAATTTCATAATAATACATAAAAATCATCATGATAAATTTCTAAAAATAAAAAGTGTTGGGCAGATTCTGCCCAACCCCAGGTGGAATAGGGTTAAAGCAATTCCAATGAAATACATTCTGCATGATATTTATATAACTTGACTTATATTACTGAATTATTTTCCTTAATTAATAAATACCATCCGCCCGCATCCATACCATGTTTTTCTAGCTCATTAAAATATAAGACTGAAAATGCGTATATATAATGATGTACAGGAGAGAGAACTTCATCAGTCTATGACACATCAAAAATAATCGCATCAACAGCTTTTAAAATCTATAAATACCGAGAATGGAACATTTCTATCCAGCTTTAGCAATTTTGATATGTTGTGCCATGCTAAACAAGTATGCCATGTGCCACATTCTAAAATGTAGCACCTCAGGACCATTGGAGAATTCGGCTCTATTGACTGATAACCTATAAAAACCAAAATTGGAACATTTCTATGAAGCTTTTATCGATTTTGTTCTTTTGTGCCATGCCAAACGAATGTGCCACGTGCTAAAGAGCGGCTCCACTGTACCACTAGAGAATTCGAAATCATTTGTAATGGAATCAGCTCCATTGACTGATTGATAACCCATACAAACCAAAAATGGAACATTTCTATGAAGCTTTTAGCGATTTTGATATTTTGTGCCCTTCTAGGGTATGTGCCACATGCTAAAAGTGGCGCCTCTGTGCCACTACAGAATTTGAAACCATTTGTTAGCGCTTCAGCACCCTACTAAACCTTGTGGAACCGAAATCTGCGCCATTCTGTCTGTGTTTATTATGTTTGCCAAATATGCCAATTTTGGCACGTGCCAGAAATGGCACAAGGGCACCCTTTGGGAATTTGAAACCTATCTCAGAAGATTCACCGCTATCGAAAACAAATATAGGTGAAAAATAGTGCCCAAACTATGATGATTTTTCGAAATAATGAAGTTTGGCCACAAAACAGGGTTTCTGGCCCACTGTGCATCTCTGAATTTATTTACAAGTTTTCTATCTTCTAGACAACAATTTGTAAAATTAGGCAATTTCTATTTGTCTCTAGCACCACTCCTCTGCGGTGTTCCACAAGGGGGTGTGTTTTCTCCTACCTTGTTTTTACTTTATATTAATGACCTGCCTGAGATCTCTAAGCTCTCCCACGCTTTTTGCTGATAACACCACGCTCCTACATTTCCATAAAAATCCAAATAATCTAATATCAAATCTTAACCTAGAACTAACTAAAATAATCTAAACCTAGAACTAACTAAAATAATCTAAACCTAAAACTAACTAAAATAATCCAAACCTAGAACTAACTAAAATAATCTAAACCTAGAACTAACTAAAATAATCTAAACCTAGAACTAACTGAAATAATCTAAACCTAGAACTAACTAAAATAATCTAAACCTAGAACTAACTAAAATAATCTAAACCTAGAACTAACTAAAATAATCTAAACCTAGAACTAACTGAAATAATCTAAACCTAGAACTAACTAAAATAATCTAAACCTAGAACTAAGTAAAATAATCTAAACCTAGAACTAACTAAAATAATCTAAACCTAGAACTAACTAAAATAATCTAAACCTAGATCTAACTAAAATAATCTAAACCTAGAACTAACTAAAATAATCTAAACCTAGAACTAACTAAAATAATCTAAACCTAGAACTAACTAAAATAATCTAAACCTAGAACTAACTAAAATAATCTAAACCTAGAACTAACTAAAATAATCTAAACCTAGAACTAACTAAAATAATCTAAACCTAGAACTAACTAAAATAATCTAAACCTAGAACTAACTAAAATATTCTAAACCTAGAACTAACTAAAATAATCTAAACCTAGAACTAACTAAAATAATCTAAACCTAGAACTAACTAAAATAATCTAAACCTAGAACTAACTAAAATATTCTAAACCTAGAACTAACTAAAATAATCTAAACCTAGAACTAACTAAAATAATCTAAACCTAGAACTAACTAAAATAATCTAAACCTAGAACTAACTAAAATAATCTAAACCTAGAACTAACTAAAATAATCTAAACCTAGAACTAACTAAAATAATCTAAACCTAGAACTAACTAAAATAATCTAAACCTAGAACTAACTAAAATAATCTAAACCTAGAACTAACTAAAATAATCTAAACCTAGAACTAACTAAAATAATCTAAACCTAGAACTAACTAAAATATCTGACTAGCTAATTGATAACGTTTTGTCTCTAGATCTATCTAAAACCGAAGCTACTTTCTTTTCAAACTATCATTCTACCTACAACCTACAAAGGGTGTGAATAAACCAAACGGAAATCAAGTTACTCTCAAATCAGAACAATTTTAGGAATTTGGATATATAATAATTAAATTTTAAGATTCATATCCAGTCCATCCTAAAAAACATATCTAAAAACGCTGGTATATATTATAAACTTAGATATATCTTTCCACTCCATATACTGCATATATGGTATTACACTCTGGGCGGGACGTATACATCTATTATAAATCCTATGAGAATTAAAATTAATAAAATCATACGTTGTATAACCCAAAATTACTACCGTGCATCCTCATTACCAATCTACAAACAGTTAGGTATTCTTCCATTAGAACAAACAACTTTATTGTCGCAATGTAGGTATATTTATGTACGAATTACACAATAAACTAATAGATTTACCTAAGTCTACTCTAAATCTATTTAACTTAACATCTTCGATCCACAAATACAACACTAGATCTGCAACTCATAGTAATTATTACACCCCTAAGATTAGTCTCAAAGTCAACAATCCATCAGTTTTCGAGTTCCTTGTATATGGAACTCTATTCCGCCCGAAATTAAATTCAAAATATAAGAACAATCATTTCACAACCTCTCATCTCTCAAAACATCTCAAAAGGCATCTACTTGACTCTTTATAAATATTCATATTTAATAAATATACAAAATGCAAAAATTCCTTCAGTCCTTCAGTTTATAGTACCTCCACTTAATAAAATCAGTAATGTAACATATTAAATGTAAATCACCTTCTATAAAATCTAAATCCAAAATCAACTGTTGTTAAATTAAATCATAATCAAAACTAGAAATTTATCCATTATTGTTTTCAATCATCTATTATTGTTTTCACTAAATCACTAGGCCGGTTAACAATAATTATTGAATGTAGCTCGATGACCAAACATTTATTGTAAATTACAATATTAATATTTTAGAGGTAACTGAAGTAGCAACATTTATAACAACAGTAGGAAAATAAATAAAGTTCAAGATTTACTGTTTTGTATTTTAATTTCTGGAATAATATTTAAAAGGACATTGGGATGGACCCAAAAAAGGACAAAAAAACTAATCTTTAGTGGATGGGTTTGATGGGTTTGCTATTATTACAAAAAAAAAACGTTATTATATTAAAGGTGATGGTTTACAATTCCGTAATTAATTATCTCATTTGTTTTACTATTTTCTATTTTATTCACCGGCCGTCTACATGATTATGCCCAGTTTGATCTGCTCTATGATATATTAGATAATATTATACTGATTTATTATTAATAGAGATACAGTATTATTAACATTTATTAATTAATAAATAATGCAGAATTGAGCGATTGAAATGGAACGGAGCATCGCCTGAGGTTATTGTTGATATGGAGTTGGTGAATCCGCGGGCTATTGTTCTCTACCCGAGAGCCTCGAAGATGTACTGGACCGATTGGAATAGGGAGGGTGCATCAATAAATGTGGCGAGCATGGATGGGTCGGATAGACGGGTTATTGTCAAGGAGGACCTCGGATTACCCAATGGGTTAATTAGGTAATGTTCCTCGAGATTATACATTATCAGTAAATGAGTATCGGTATCATGCTAGAACAGAACCCCCCTATGTATATCTCCCCAACACCCCGGGGCCAGTACCATATGGTACAACTCAATTCCTCAGCCTGCCAAATGGCTGAACTCCCCCTAAATAAGCGAAATTGACTGGGCTACTCCTACTGTATAAACACGAAATTACATACATTACTTCCTGTAGGCAGGTTAGTGAAAGAGCGCATTGCATAAGTTTTAATGTTATTTAATAACACATGTTCTATGCAGGTTAGCAAAGGGGTAAAAATAAAAATATTGACTGTATATGGCAATATCATTTGGGTAAATTTACTTTCATTTTCTTTGGGTTCTTTATGTTACGGGGGTTTTGGTTAAATCTCAACGAAATTGAGGAACTAAGGTCTTATTGGAATTTCCATATCAAATATAATTTTTTCCCTTTTAATAATAGTTTTTATTTTCATTATTTTCTACAAATTTACAAATGAATTGGCCTACGCATGAAATGAATAGAAAATTGTATATTAAATAAATCGAAAATGCATTGTTGGAGTCTGCTTGATACATATTCCTTTGGGTTATAAAAATAGACAGTAGTTAATATTCCTAAATGTTTACCAATCTTCTAGGTATGGTGGAACTTTGTGTTGGGCCGACGCCAAAACCAACACTATTGAATGCGTCGATTTGGATGGTGAGAACCATCGTGTTATAGCAGACCAAGTCAAATACCCATTCGCGCTCACTAATTACCAAAGCCAACTGTATTGGACGGATTGGGGGGATAAGAACATCCAATCAGTGGATTTGAGGGATGGAAGCTCCAGTAGAATGACCCATTCGCACCTACGGGGAAATCAAGATAAATCGTATGGAATCACCACGGTTACAGCTAAATGCAGCTGAGAAAAAAAACATTTTACATAAACTCAACAATTTAATACAGACATTCTCAAATATTCATCTAAGTTAGCATTACAAAAAAATAAGCAAGCAATTGTGATGCTGGAGCTAGAGGTTTCTTACACTATTATCAACTTATCAGAGTTCTGGTGATATTCTCATAACACTGCAAAGTAATCACTATCTTAGTAACAATCAACTTCTAGAACACGTCCTCAGTATTCTCTATTGCTCCAGTGTTGGTGTTATCCATTGTATGCTAAGTGTATGATACTTAGATTGGTTACTTGTTAATTATAACCACTTTTATCTCGTACCAAAGTAGAGGAGTGGATAATACGTTTAGTGATGAATGTAATAGTAATGATGAATTTTAGAATCTCACCCATTTCATTATTTTGTAAGTAATAGGTAGATGTAATTGTGAAATAGTTCTAGTGTGTATACGAATAACGTATTGTGATTTTATTTAGAATGAAGCGATATACTGTACACCGCGCCTTTATGTGAAAATGGAAATGTATGAAAATGAGACCCTTGTTTATTGATATATACCTCCTTCCCTCGCTGCGCTCATATTTGTAGTGGAACATATTATATTTATCACAGGAGTTCTGAATTTCCATAATTAATTTTATATTTTTATAGAAAGCTAGCGAGTTAGCATTGTTGAACTTGCTAGTTTAGAGTTGATGGTTTTGTTAGATTAGCATTGGGTTTGGCTTTGGCTTTGGTTGGAGTTTGATTAACATTGGTTTAAGGTTTTTGAAAGAATTGGATTATGGTTTGAGTTATTGTTGGGTTTGGGTGAGGACCTTCGAATACGTAAGGGAAAGGCATGGGCAGCCTTGAATAGGCTTTCCAGGATTTGGAAGTCACCTAGAATTAATCGGAAACTTAAGGTCCGATTATTCAGAGCAGCAGTAGTTCCAGTACTCCTCTACGGGAGTCCATGCTGGGCTCTAACTGCTGAGGACACCAAATCTCTGGATGGCACATTCACAAGAATGCTACGCCGGGTACATTGTGTCAAGTACAATGCACACATCTCCAACCAGACACTATATAACATTGGAGGTGTCTCATTGGTTCCCCCAAGCTTGACACTAGAACAAAATCGCCTCCGCTTTGCAGGACATTGCTTTCGCCGTGAGGACCAGCCAGTGCATAATCTTGTACTTTGGCAGCCTCATGGAGTGAATAAGCATGGTGGACAGCCCATGACTTTCTTGAGACGCATCTTAAAGGACACTGGCCTTAAAGATGCGGATGATCTAGCAAATGTCATGGGTGATAGGGAGTTGTGGCGGTGCAATTTTGTTGACAAGCCGGCACAGCATTCTTAAAAATGCAGCTGCAATGCAGCATGCCGATCCTAGTAGTAGGGTTTGGGTTAGATCAACGTTTGGTAAAGGATCCATTAGGGATGGAATACAATGAATAGTAATATTATTGTATGTATTTTATGAAATGTCTTGCCACAGGCATATAGAAATCGACTATCTAACATTCCAGAAAACATCAGTGTTACCCAACCAAAGAACGAAAATATGACAAATAACACTAATCCCAACCTTAACCAAAGCAAAGAAATCAATCCTAAACTAGCAAGTAAAAAAAGATCATACAAGTCGGTTATGGTCATTTGATAGCATTGTCCAACGTATCCTGGAACCCAAACACAGCGAGTTGCTTGCTATGTGACAGTTACTAGAGTCATCTACAAAGTAGTGGAAGTCAGTGACATATTGAGATTTAAGTAATTCATGATCATCTTTATTATTGGTGTTAGCTGAATGGTTAGAGCGTCAGACTTCCAACCCAGAGGGCACCAGTTCGATCCCACCAGGACGTCATTGCTGACTTTGCAAAAGCCCAACAAAAAGTTATGATCATCTTTGTTGACCATTATCCTTTCCTGTGGCTGGTATGATCCTGACACCTTTTATACAAGTTGTTCAAAGCCATACAACAAAACATATGATGTTAAAACAAAAGTAAAAATGAACATAAATTTCCCACTATTGGTTACTAGGGTAAACACCACATCTAAAAGTGAAAAGAACAACCAAGGAGAAAAGAAAAGGCAACCCCAACAGACTTAAAAGCGAGCAAGCTGTTTCCATTCCAAAGTAATCATTGAGAAATCCACCAAAAATGAGTCCTATTATATTTCCAATTGACAGAGAAATTCTATACAGTTGTTGGAGAAGAGATCTGGTGTCAACATTATCAGGATAGCCACAAACATTTATTGCCAGTTGCGTTTGTATTTCCAGTGCCGGGGTTTCGAATATTCCAATCCCCAAACCTAGTAGAGCAGATCCGGTGATAGAGATGGCGAGATAATGAGGTAAACACAGTAGTTCCGTAGGGCCTATTAGTTGCATTGATACTGCTAGTACCATTACACCGAATACTGTAGGCAAGATTAAGACATGCTTCAATTTCTTTATCATTAATGACATTATTAGACTCATTGTAGCTAAAACACCCTGAAAAAACATATATATCTGACCGATATTATAATGGTTCACATTATAGGTGTGGTGAATGTATGCAGCATAGTTCACAACCAAAAAAGACGAGAGCATGATGTAATATGAATTCAAAATAAATATAAGTGTAATCGCTGGATTCTTCATAACTTTAAGATAAGTTGGCCTGACTTCTATCGATTTACATCTGTCATGAAGAGAAGCTGGCGACTCTATCCAGCAGTAAAGGACGATAATGAGAAACATCAAACCCGATATTATAAATGGGAATTCAAAACCCAAAGCAGCAAAAATTGACGACCCAAAAACTGGTGCAAATGTACATCCGAGGTTGTCACTAACAAGTGCTAGACTAACTAATAATGTTCGTTTTGTCGGCCACAATTCCATCAATAGACTGAATGAATATATGAAACTGATGTTGAGTCCAACAGATTCAATGATGCGGAGTGAAAAACATGCCAATATATATAAGCCATAGTTAGTATTAGGGATATACTCAACAAACCCAAATGCTAACTGGAAAACTGCTCCAATTATGCCAAATAGGCCCAGCGAGATATTTGTTCCCCAATTGTTGATAGAATGAGGACAAGTAATGAAGATTACAAGTCTAACAGCTGTAAACATTGAGAAGAATGTACCAATCATGGTTTTAGACCAACTTCTCTCTTCCACAACAATTGGAAAAAACGTTTCCAATAAATTCTGACACCAACCTGGTATTGTTTGATAAACGATCAGCATTGTCACTAACACATAAAGTCTCCAACCCTTTCTGTGTCCATTTTGAGTGGAATCTGTTTCATTCCTTGCAGTTGAAATAATCGGAGCTCTTTCATCTGACATTTTATAGATGTACAATATATTATGGTTTAGATTATACTCTGGATAGTTTATATGACAATAATACTTATATAGCAGTAATGCTAATAACTTCTACTAATTTGAGCATTATTATTATTATTATTATTATTATTAATATTATTATTATTATTATTATTATTATTATTGCCTTTATTAATTCATGCATGATTGCACATTTATTACTAAACAATCACAATAAATCATAGTATGACAAAATATAATAATTACCGTATCTGTACAACCGCTGTCGTACTGGTATGTACACCATAATTATAAAGTTGAAAATAAATAACTATAAATCAATACATGTGTATGGATGACACCAAGTATTATTAATGTTTACGAATTAGTGTATAATATTAATTATAGTGTTATTAGAGGAAGAAATTATCCTTCGAAGACTTTGCTTCGAGCTATACTAGTGGCGTGCAAGCATGCGGGATGTAAATTTTCACCATTACTACACAACACAGACAGATACCATCAGTTGAAACAAAAATACCAACGTTTCCCTCTCATGAATCTAATTGCACCAATCATTGTAGTACTACAGTTGAAAGCCTACATTATTACTAAAATTCATTCACCTGTAATAATTAGTAATAAATTCACATTCGCCCATACCTTGACTGAGAAGGGTATCAGCTGTATAAAATATTTAACACGCACTAATGCTCCCCTATGAACAATTTCAAGTTTGTAAGGGAGTGGAGTTTAGGCAATAGGGCCTAAGCAAACAGTATGGGTGTATTAAGTATAATAATTTTGGCAACCTCATCGATTTATACTAAAAGTCTGTGTAGAAATCCATTATATAAGCCATTTTTCATCATGAACACCAACTGTTATTGGTCTACAGGAGGGTACTAAAAACAACACAATTGACCAGATGGTTTCGGAGCCTTTTGTGTGACAAACAGACAGACACGATTTTCTTACAGTAAGTAAATCTGAAGATTTACAAATAACACATGACGGAACATACGGGAGGTGCAGTTTAGCCTACCAAACATTAATGAGATACTGGTGGGTTCCTCCTCATGAAACGTGGAATATTACATAAGGAGACGTAAATAATTGTTGTATGCTACTGTAAGTTTGTTATAGACGCTTTGTGAATAATTTAAACTCGGCCATAAAACCATAAACTACAACAATATATGGGCGTACAAACAAAAAGTATGAATCATAGGAACTTAGTGCATTAATTTATATTTATAACGAAACCGCCTCTTTGTAGAGATATATGTAGTTGTTGTAGGAAAGAGGGACGCTCAAAAAGTACTTATCTCTGGTAGCTCAATGGGTAGAGCGCCAGACTTAAGATGTGCTAGTACTGGGTTCGATCCCAGATCAGACATCAGGTATTTTTGTTTAATCTTATTAAAGTTTAGGAAGTTTTGTTTTCATCTTTATGGTTTTATGGCATGTCACATCATAGTTAGTGTTCTAGAAGAGTGAGATTTATCTCTAACTATCCTATCAAACATGATCGAATGGGAAATATAGATTACTTAAATTAAATGCGCATACTCAGAAAAAAATAAATTTTAGAATTAGTTACGATAATTAATTAATACAATTTTATTGAAGTATTTTAAAATAATAAATATTAATAAAATAATGCATATCCTGCTAAAAGAAATTATCAGAAATTAAACTAAGTAAATAAATCTATAGTTGGCAACATAACACTTAACATCTTACAATAAATATAATTATTTATTGTATTTATAACGAACCTGCCTATTAATAGGCCAGGGTAGTTCTTGTCAAGAGTTGAGCCGTTCAAAAACACGATGTGGTTGTGTGTGTGTGTATTATGTATAACCATCCAATATCTCAAAAACTCAAGCAGGTACGCAAAAATTTTAATAACAAACTCTACATAAATTTTGGTTGCGCAGAAGACTGTATATTTTTTGTGGCGTTTCGACCACGTGGTCGCTGAAAAATAGCGGTTTTGAAAATTTAAAGTCGAATTTCACCGATTTCAACTCGTCGAGTATGCTATGCACTAACTTTTATTATTTGGGATATTCAGTCATCTGAGCAAAATATTTTAGCCTCTTTTCGTATATCGCCATTTTCGCAATCTCGCACAGAACTTCACCAAAATTTGTTAGTCCGGCAAAAAAACGCACAAATCTGTCTAAAAGAGTAAATTATTGGTTGCAGAATAATGTGATTCAACTAGAAATGCCAGCAAGCTGGCTATAAGGAGAGCGTCCATAGACAAACGTAGTTTTCGTTGGGTCCCTCCCCATTCATTATTATTTCCATTCAATCGATAGTAGTAGCTTACTAGGCCCTCACGCTCATGAGCACCAGCAGCTGGTGTTTCCATCGCTGAGTTGATGGCAATTTTCGTGTTTTCATTTTCGCTCACTCAGGGTACTGGTTTGAGGGGCAGGTTCGTTTAAAGCCAGCTTGATGGCTTTCTACTTATTAAACACTATATTTATTGGTATTTCATATTTGGAGATGAACTGGGGAGACTCGATGACTTCGGGAGGTAAGGTTTATGGGATTGATGGTCGCACCAATGCTTTGTCAGTTGGTAATGCAGATGATTTACTGCAACACTACAAATCATTCTTCAATGGGGTTAACTTAGAAGAGCAATGGTCGCCATCAAACAAAACACATGAATCTGCAACAAATAAATTACCACTTCATATAACACCTGGTCATATTCAAGACGTAGTTAAAAGCCTACACAGAAATAAGACTGCTGATGCACACAATCTTACATCTGTACATCTACAATCCCGCAATTCAGAAGAATTATCCCACTTTCTGGCAATTCTTTACAACTCTATATATAAATCGCACCACATGCCAACAAGTTTATGTTCAACACTCATCCTTCCACATTTAAAACCGAAAAGAGGGACGGACATACACAGCAATGAAAACTACCGCGCCGCGCCATCTCAGTAATGCCAATTTTCACAAAGACATTGGAACTCCTTATAATGGACGAAATCTAAAAGATTGGACTTAGCGACCTACAAATGGGCTGTAGGAGTGGACAAAGTGCAGAACTTCCATACATCATCGCAAAAATTAATAAAAAATAATAATAAAACACTTAAACTCTCAGGGCTCGAATGTATACATAATATCCATGCGCCAGTATATGTACTGTTATAGCTTGACTTTGTACTGGACCTAAGTCCATGTTAATCCCCTGTCTGTTGACCTACTGACCTACCGGTATCCTATTCAGTGTTTGGTATTTGGTGTCTCAACTGCGTTGTTTTACCTATTAGCAATATATATATGCATATCGTTTACCGCATAAGTTGATCCTGTTATTTCTGTATTTACCTATCTGGCTGATGATTGGCGTGGTGGCAGCGGTGCTTTCATCACTCACGTCCTGACGTCTTCTAGTTAACATAATTTTACCGACACCAACTGCCAGACAGCCTGACAGCATTACCACTTCACTTACAGACTTACCGGTACCAAAGTGCAGTTAAGTGACCCAGTGACCTACAGACCTAGGTCACCCGGTCTGCCGGTAGAAGACTGACAGTGTGCGCAGCTCGTCATACTTCTGCTGTACCTGTACCATATATCACTAGGGAATTTCGGAACTCTAGAACCTAGGCCTACCAGCCTACTACAATATAGCTACCAGTTCCAGTACTGGTACACTGCGAGCCCCAAAGTTATTACCGCTCTCCAAAACCGAAAACACGTTCGAAACATGGAGACAAACACTTACATACATATTGGCTCTGGACAAAGAATTCGCCCCGTTCACACTGGACACAGCGCAATGGGAAAATAAATCTCGTGCCCATCCACATAGAGGTTTGGTTGATGATGGAAACTCAATTCCTACAGAGAAACGACGGACAGCAGAACAAAAAGTCGCAATGCTAGATCTTCTACTGGGGCAAATTGCGAACTATGCCCCAGTTATTTCCCGCAATACCATTGTCAGAGACTCCACCTCATTAACCTCTATCTGGCAACAACTACGCCTACACTACGGATTTCAAACCTCTGGCGCCCATTTCATTGACTTGGTCTCCATCAAACTTGAGCATGAAGAGAGGCCTGAAGATCTCTATCAACGACTCGTGGCTCTCATTGACGATAACCTACTGAAACAAGGCAGCGGAATTAGCCATCATGGCACAATCGTAGTTGAAGATGAGGAGCTGTCACCGTCTATGGAGAACTTTATTGTCCTCACATGGCTACGTTTGATACACTCTGACTTACCGAAATTAGTCAAGCAGCGCTATGGGACGGAACTTCGCTCTAGAACATTAGCGTCTATTAAACCAGAAATTTCACAAGCACTTCCATCTCTCCTTGATGAGTTATATTCAGGTGAAGAAATCCAGACCTTTCGCTCATACATTCCACCAGCTTATCCCAGTAGGGCCAACTCGCGCTCTAACCAACCTATGCGACCCAACACTCCGCAATCCGTGAATCAAACCCGTCATGTTCGTCAACCTCCAAATAAAAAGTGTCCTTTATGTCAACAAACTTGCCGTACCGACTTCAACCACTTCCTTAGCCGATGTCCTTTCCTTCCTGAACAGGATAAACGCTTCCTTGTGCGGGCACGTTCCATCGCCATTTCCAACAATCCTCTCACAACCGAGGAGTTGTTCGAATCCGATTCTACCTTTAATAACAACCCGACCTTGGAAGACTATTCTGGTCCAGCACATGATCCACATATTTCGAGAGTTAGTGTAATTCGTTCTCCAAACTTGGATGTTATATACAATGAAGACAAACTACGTGTAGTCTTAGATTCTGGGGCAGAAACTAATTTAATTCTCGCATCCTTAGCAAGAAAACTCAATGTTCCTATATACCCAAATGTAACCCAAGTGCCCTCTCAGGCAGATGGGGTATCGGAAATGGGAGTGGTTGGTGAAACTACATTGATATTTACTCATGGTAGGTTTTCATTTGAATTTAATGCACTAGTTGTTCAGAAACTTGGAACTGAAATCATTGCAGGTACACCCTTTTTGACTCAAAATGATATTAATGTACGTGCTGCACATTGTTTAGTTACCTTTTGTGATGGCTCTAGCTTTCAATACACTACTGTAGGATGTGTAGGCCAAGGAAATGACCCAACAGTCCGAGTTGTTTCCTCTGTGATACGTGCTCCCCCCATATCTACTACAGTGTGGCCCAATGAGTGTCTAGAGTTACCTCTCCCAAGTTCCCTATTAAAATTTAATGATATTTTTATAGAACCTCACTATACTTATACCACTAGTGACTCATCCCCTTGGCTCAGTCCAATGATGTTACCTATTAGTAATAATAGAGTGCGTATACCAAACTTACAGCCCCACCCAGTCAGAATTCAACGCAATAGTCACATTTGCATTGCCACGGCATCGATCCCTGCCTCCAAGGCAGAACAGTCAGTCTGTCCCAAGAATTTTGACAGTCTACCCAAAGCTGATATATCCATTGCCAAACTCTCTGCCATTGACATTGACTCAGATAACATGCTTAATGCGAATGAATGCCAGTTGCTAGAAGATACAACAGGCCGCCATAGCATTGTCTTTCAAGGTGATCTCCCAGGTTATAATGGGGCAGTAGGACCCTTCCAAGCCGTTGTAAACATGGGCCCAGTTCAGCCCCCACAACGCAAAGGACATCTTCCATTATATGGCCGCAAAAGCTTATTAGATCTGCAAGCAAAGTTTGATGAACTCGAAAATCTTGGTGTCTTTACAACCCCAGAGCTGGCCAATGTGTCTGTTGAATATCTCAATCCATCTTTCTTAGTTAAGAAAACAAGAGGAGGTCATCACCTAGTCACAGCCTTTGCAGACGTTGGTCGCTATGCCAAACCTCAACCATCCCTGATGCCAGATGTAAACTCAATGTTAAAAGCAATTGCTCGATTCCGTTACATCATTAAAACTGACCTAAGTATGGCCTTTTACCAAATTCCACTTCAGCAGGAGTCCATGAAGTACTGTGGAGTGGTCACACCATTCTGCGGAGTACAGGTCTATAAACGGTCAGCTATGGGCATGCCGGGCAGTGAAACTGCTCTTGAGGAGCTAATGTGCCGAGTGTTGAGTGACCTACTTGTTAAAGGCATCGTTGTTAAAATTGCAGATGACCTCTACTGTGGTGGAGATACCATAAATGAACTTTCTGATAATTGGAATGATGTCCTTACAGCTCTAAAAAGTGTGATCTTCGTTTATCCCCCTCAAAAACAACAATTTGTCCCAAAACAACTACTATATTAGGTTGGGTTTTGTCAAACGGCACTCTCTCTGCTTCTCCCCATATTACTTCTGCACTCGCTACATGTGTACCCCCCACAAGTATTACAGGATTACGATCTTTTATTGGTTCTTATAAAACACTCGCACGAGTTCTACCACAATGCTCTAGGTACATTGGACCATTAGATAACTTCATATCTAGCAGTTCATCTTCCAAACCACTCAATTGGTCAGATGAAATGATTACCATATTCAAACGTGCCCAAGCAGCTCTATCAACAGTGAGCCAGTATCAGGTTAAACTCATTCATCTTCCTGGTGCTTCAAATCTAGCCGCTGACTTTTCTAGCAGAAATGCCCCTAGTTGTACTGAATCGAATTGTCAAATTTGCAAATTCATTGCTAGCTCTGTAGACGCCCCATTGATAAGACATACATCTAGTAACCTCAGCCATAAGAATTGTATTTACACAAGTACTGATACCACAGGAAGTGATAATTGCAGTGCCCTATACACTACTGCAGTATCTTCTAATATAATGCATGTGCAGGATAATGAACATCCAGTCTATACAACTCGTTCAGCGTAGCTTGATACCCAGAATGATTGTTCAGACCTATGCCGTGTACATGCACACTTGACTCAAGGCACACGGCCATCCAAGAAAGTTACCTCTCTACGTGATGTGAAACGATACCTTGGCGTGGCCTCTCTTTCAAAAGATGGTTTCGTAATTGTCCGTCATGAAGAACCTTTTGTAGCCACGAAAGAATTAATAGTTGTTCCAAGATTTGCACTCAAAGGTCTTCTCATGGCCCTACATCTCCAACTTGGCCATCCATCTTCTTTCCAATTAAAGAAAGTGGTCTCTCGGTATTTTTATGCCTTGGATTTGGAGTCATCCTTGGGATCTATCGCTCCCTCCTGCCATCAGTGTGCTTCATTACAACATGCTCCAAAACGAGTCATACCACAGGCATCAGAGCCTCCTGTTGATGCAGTAGGTGTATCGTTTGCTGCTGACATAATTCGCCGACATAAACAAGTACTATTAGTGTTACGAGAGACCTCAACATCATTCACTTCTTCTTGTCTATTAACCGATGAACGTTCAGACACAATTCGTGATGGTTTAATACGTCTTTCTGTTGGATTACATCCACTTGGTGGTCCACCTGCAGTTATCCGTGTTGATCCAGGTCCAGGTTTCAGTGCCCTTGTCAATAATAGCATTCTCTCTCAGCATAACATCAAAATTGTCATTGGCTAACATAAAAACACTAATAAAAACCCTGTAGCAGAGAGGGCAATCCAAGAGCTTGAATATGAATTCTTAAAATCTGATCCCTCAGTTGGTCCCATAACCCCAACATTCCTTGCACTAGCAGTTGCTCAGTTAAATTCCCGTATCTGAAGCCCAGGTTTTTCATCACGTGAGTTGTTTATGCAACGTGACCAATTTGATAATTCTCAGCTTCCAATCTGTGATTATAACATCATCCAGTCTCAGCATCAGCGACGTAACAATAATCATCAACCAAGTGCTGAGTCTAAGGCACCCCGAGCTAAACGTTTTGAAACTCCTAAAATAGAGAGAGGCGACCTGGTATACCTTTACGGAGACTATAACAAGACTCACGCACGATCTCGTTACTTAGTTACAGAAACTGAAGGGACTTGGTGTTACCTACGCAAATTCACGAGCAACCAGTTCAGAAAACGAAGCTATAAAGTTGCGATGTCTGAATGCTATAAAGTCCCTCACATGAGATCAGAACACCAAGCTACACCAACTTCACACTATAATTATAATTCTTCTAGCGACAGTGAATTAGATGATACCATAGCACCTGAAACTCACTCTCACCCTCAGTCAGGCGAAAGGAGCATAGACACTCCCGAACACCCAGCAATCGGTGTCCCAAATGAGCAATTCAAAGACAGTTCGATTTCCACTCATCCCAGTAGCGACCTTTCATCACCCCCCACAAACTGCAACAACCTTCGTCGCTCTGTAAGGCTCCGAAAGCCCCCAAAATATTTAAAAGATTACGACCTTGGTTAAGTTAGCAAAATTAACTCCCCATCTATAATCCATCCCTACAGGTGTAAAGTGAATGTGAAAAGTCAATACATTTACTAAGTCAATCTTTGTACCTATATATATATACATTATATACCTTATGTATACATTATTTGAACCTACATATCTAAGTTGTTGGAGGTGGTGATGGTACTTTGCCTTTTTTTAGAATGAAAGTAGTATTTCTATTGTTCATTTATTAATTATAAGTATTATTTTTTTTGCACTTATTATGCGCGTATTTCAAAAGAAAGAAAAAGTAGTTGCGCCAGTATATGTACTGTTATAGCTTGACTTTGTACTGGACCCAGTACTTTGTACTGTAAGTCCATGTTAATCCCCTGTCTGTTGACCTACTGACCTACCGGTATCCTATTCAGTGTTTGGTATTTGGTGTCTCAACTGCGTTGTTTTACCTATTAGCAATATATATATGCATATCGTTTACCGCATCAGTTGATCCTGTTATTTCTGTATTTACCTATCTGGCTGGTGATTGGCGCTGGACCTGTCGGCAGCCTTTGATACCGTATCTTACACAAAGATCTTTGAGAAATTTGAAGAAAATGAGATTGATAAATCGATTCTTCTAACATTAGCTTCCTACTACTATCAGTCAACGGCATTAATCGCCCTGGAAGTAGAAGAATCATGCAAAGGGTTGCATCTGAATGGAATATCATATCCATTGCTGTCTTACGCAGACGACATAATTATTATGGCCAACCAGAAAAATGACGTACAGTCTCCGCTTATAACCTGCGAGATATACTTCAAAAACCACAACCTACGACATTTTAAAAATACATGGTTTGTCATAAGTTACACTAAATACGAGACCCTGCGTGGAATATTTGCTCAGAAAGAAGAACGTATTCTTTTGCAGAATGGAACTGCCATCATTAGTACCGACTTCGTCTCATTTTTGGGTCTCCCACTTACAGCAGAAAATTGGAAATTGAGAAAATTGATTGAATAGTGATCATTACACTAAACGCATATGGGTAAATGTACATGAACTTCAAAAAATCTGGATTTGGAATTGATAATGTTCAACTTGACGTGACAAGCAATCGGAAATATATGGATGTACATTAATACCGAGTTACATTGTAGATGATATAAAAACACCCTGGTACAAGGCTCTTAGAAGTATACTCGCTCTCAAGAATTATGTGTCAAACACAACAATAGATGGTCTATTTTAATATTACAGATTTTGAATTCACACTAAAGTCATCAAGCTTTCGTTCTATATACAACTCCTTTAACTTTTATTAATTATTATTAATTATTATTATTAATTATATTATTAAAAACAATAAATGTGTAACAAACGTGATTGTTATTGATATCAGATATTAAATTTTATAATTATTTTCCTAAAATAAACTTACAAAATTCCAATCTAATTTGTAAAACTAGAAGGCCAAACTAGTTACACATTTTATAAACTAAATTATTTACAAAATTCTAACAGGTTTTAACACTGGAACTGCACAATTCCATATTATTTAATTATATTTAATATCCTAAATATATGTTACTAATTCAAATGCCATATTGTACAGGTTGTGGGGCCTTCACGCAACACGATAAGAAATTGTAGTAATCTCTATTAGATATACGAAAACCGTCATTCCTAAAATATCAATGAGTGATACCTTCGGTTTGGGTTAAACTGGTTGTAAAACACAGAGGTCCATTTTAGTTGGCCCTTACACGCTTTAACTGTCATTTGTAAACATACTAAGGTGCGCTAAGTAAAGCCGGAGGGGTGGGTGTAGCACCCCCTACTTTCCCTATTTTGGAAGTTATCAAAAAACTTTTTTACCCTATCATGGTGAGGAATTTAATGCAGATTTCAAATCTGCAAGCAGTTTTCTCATATCTTTTCTCAAACCCAAGTTAATAGCCAAAACGTAACAGCTCGTCTGATTTTTGGCAAGCCTTCGAGCAGCACGATATTTTACAATTGAACAAGGCACTTTTCATCAAAAAGGCTCTCATGGTACAGATATGAAAAAAATCATTTTTCATTCATTTTTCACAAAGTTATTGTTGAACAAATGAAAAATTTTATTATCTAAAATAGCGGGAAGGTTTGATTTGTTCCTTAAACTTTAAACACTTTCATGAAAAAGGCTATTTATATGCCAATTTTAACTGGAATGAGTTGAAATTTGGGACACTTGTTCAGAATACCTTGTCCATAATTCTTCTGAACAAATTTGGCTGGAAATGCCCTGGAGCCTTTTTTAATCAACATAAAAAATGCCCAAAAAAGCCCTTATTTGGGCCTCTTTGGTCTAAAATTGCCCCAAACCATTTTCAATTATAAACGTTCAGTAGAATTGGATGCAAGGGTCTTCTGAACATATATTCTAAGTTCGACAAATTCCAACAAATATTGGTTGAGAAATAGTCTTTTGCGCAAAAAGGAACTTTTGGCCATTACGGAGCCATTTTGGGGCCAATTTTAAAAATATTTGGTTGGCTATTCTTAAACACTATTCTTAAACACATTCCTAGACGATGTTTAGTACAAAGAATAATTTACACTCAATTTTATGGTCCAGAGACACCAAAATGTGAGGTTACATGTGGGGGTGCTACCCCCCCCCCCCCCATTGAGTATGACATTTATAGTTTTACAATACTCGCCTCCTTCATTAGCCACGTTGCGCTCGTCATGTTTTGACTCAAAATCTTTTTCTTAAACGCAGACTGACGACCTTTATTTATAACTATGCAAAGTTTCGAAACTGTGCGAGTAACTGCTGATTTTTGGTATATGGATAGGCCTACTCATTTCCACTGCAAAACTCCTTGCGTTCGTTCTGTACAACCTGGTCACCAAAATATATATCTTACAACATTCCATTATCAATATTGGATAAAATAACATCATCCAATGTGCTAAACCATGTGGTATACGAGTATTGTCAAAACAATACTCGTTATTAGGAGTCAAAACAGACTCGTCAGACAAACAACCATCGTTACACTCGTCCTGTACATCTGGTCACTAAGTAACTAGCATAAAACAATCCACCACCGGTGCTGATCAAAATGTCATCGTCCAATATGTTAAACAAGGTTGTTTAGGAATATAGTCAACACAATACTCGTCTCCTTCATTACCCTCGTTGCACTCGTCCTGAAGGCTCCATGTAAATTATATTTGGAAAATTTCTAAACATTTGCCAAACAACATGTGTAACAACTTTGGTTAGTTCTCATCGAGGATTAGCGGAGTTATTAGCGTTTATAAACACGGTACGACATATCTACAGACACTACAGACATACACACCGATTGAGATAGTGGTACGCATATGCTAAGCTCGCTTACTCTCGTGGCTCGCCCCCCACATTAAAGCTTGACCAAAATGCATTCAAATTAGTATTTTATTTAGTATTAAATTACATGTACTTAGTCCTAAGTGCTTTAGAGTATTATAGACGTAAATTTAGCGTTATATAATAATATATTATTATAATGACAAATAAATAGTCCAAATTGATATTAAGTGAAGTAACAATTCAAAATATAATCGCATTGCATCTTGTATTTGTTGTATATTATTATGTTCCATACATCAAACAAATATATCCTGTATGAACTATGTTAATTATGGAATAATTGAAACAGATTATAATAAATAATAATATTCAGTTGCAATATACCAAACCTATATGGTAATGATAAAATATTGCAGGGATCCCCATCCCTGCAATATTTTATCATTGTCTCTTCTATGTGACTGTTGCAGCTATATCTTGCTGGAAGGTTCGGTAAAGATAATTAAAGAGTCAATGATGTTACGTTACGTATAATTAAATTTACAGAATCTTTCAATAAATAAAGTTACAATAATATTCACCCAACAGGGCTTTAGCAAATTGTATGGAATCTACTTACAAACAGTGAAGCTACATACCACAGTACCGTACTACTACCTATTCTTAGGATTCTTAACATTCCTGGGAGACTTTAATGCAAGTCTGCATTAATCACCTACATCGCCCTGGGTCTATAGCAATAGTGTCAACCGAAATTCCGTCCATCTTCAGGATTTTATCTCTGGAAATGGATTGTTTTCGGCTGGAACCCAGTTCAAGAAGCGAACTGGAAAGCTATGGACTCATAGTGGACTCAGTGGTCACAAGTCCCAGATAGACCATATTCTGTTTCGTTTTCTGACAGGAGCTCTATACAAGACTGTAATGCATTTACACTTCGACCCTTCTCCATTGCTCACCGCCTTATTGTAGCCAAGGTTAGTGCAGTAAATGAGCAGTATAAAGTTATGTGCAGTAAACTACAACCGGTATCATTTAGTGTAAGATGGGTAGGATTTGGGTAGGGTTGTGAAACACACCTGTGTGTTGAGCAAGTTATTATGTTTGATTTTTTGTTTTTGTTTATTTTATATTTTATGTTTGTTTGATTTTGATGGCCCTATTGGCTTTGTACTAATTTTGGGCTAAATGTCATGATTCTATATATTTTTTTGTAGTTTGTGGGGTGTAAGTCTCTGATAAAACCTTTGCTATAGTGATCAAGGTAAGACTTAGTCTGAGTGCTAGCAGAACAACGACATCTGCCTTGCCGCGGTATGACTGGTCCTCTCTGTTGCAACAGCCAAGTGTGAGATCCAGCTTCACACTACAGCTGAGCAACAGGTATGAGGTTCTTGTCTCTGAGGCTGCAGTTCACTGCGAGGATTATACTGCCTTCACAGAAGCAGTTAAGTTAGCAGCTGCAGAAACAGTTCCTGTATACCCTCGAAACAGGAAAAGGGCCCCTGGACTGACCACAAAATTCGGAAGTGCCGAAATGACCTCTATGAGGCGCAGAAAGAGTCCTGACTCAAACAGACTACAGCGGCCAAGAATGCGGTTAAGGCTGCATCTAAATCCCTGAACAGGCAGTACTCTGTTAATCTACAGGAGCTAATAAACCAACAGGTTGATGCAATCAATGATGCAGACGACAGCAGGCAGTCATCCCAGGCATGGAAATCGTTCAATTTGCTTACTGGGCGGAAAAGCCAACCAACCACCCAGGTTAAGGCCGAATCACCAGCCGATTTTTTTTGATTGCCTGATAACTTTATAGAAGTAAAAGTGTCTGAGTCTGTACTCCCAGATATTCCCATTGGCGATATTTCCTTTGCAGAAGTGAAGGCTGCTGCAAAGAGCATTAAGACCAATCATGCCAGTGGAGTAGATGGTGTTCCCACTGAGGTCTTTAAAATCTTTTAGTTTAAAGCTCATCTATCCCATCATAGTAGACATGTACAGAACAACAAGAGTCCCACAAGAAATGAAAACAAGTAAGTTGGTGTCAGTTCCCAAGAAGGGCAACCTAACACTCTATGGTTCTTTTTGGGCATCTCATTGATCTCGATTGCTGCAAACCTATACAATAGAATTCTATTAAATCGCATCAGGGATCCCATTGAGAGACTGCTCCATGGAAATCAGACTGGGTTCCGTAAAGGTCGTGGGACCACGGAACCCATTTTGGCACTTAGAAGGATAATTGAAGAGTTATCAAAAAAGAAAGACAGGCATCTGGCTGTTATCTTTGTTGACTTCTTCAAGGCCTTTGATTCAGTCTCTCGCTCACGTATGTTCAGCATACTTTCATTATATGGGATTCCTGATAAAATTATTGCAGCAATCAGATCAGTATATGATGGTTTGACAACATTTGTGTCTACTGTTGATGGTGACACAGAACCATTTGAAGTATTATGGGGAGTCCTCCAAGGAGACACACTTACGCCATTCTTGTTTATAATTGTGGTTGACTATGTTCTACGCATGTCCTGAGATCATCATAATGATGATGGGGTGATGGTAACTCCACCTACTGGCTCCAAAGTCGAGGAAATCCTACCAAGTACCTAACTGATCTAGACTTTGCTGATGACTTAGGAGTACTCTCAGAATCACTAGAGGGAGCCCAATGGCTCCTCAGCATAGTTAACTTTGAAAGTCCTCAGCAAGTCTCTGACCAGATGAGCATAAGCTCAAAGGATGGTGTGCTTGGCTGTTACCTGGGATCCTCGAATACGTAAGGGAAAGGCATGGGCAGCCTTGAATAGGCTTTCCCTTTCCATTCCCTTTGGAAGCCACAGATAATTTTAATCGGAAATTATTTATTATTTAGAGCAGCAATAGTTCCAGTACTCTTCTATGGGATTCCATGCTGGGCTCTAACTGCCAAGGACACCAAATCTCTGGATGGCACATTCGCAAGAATGCTATGCCGGGTTCATTGTGTCAAGTACAATGTACACATCTCCAACAAGACACTATATAACATTGGAGGTGTCTCATTGGTTCCCCCAATCTTGACACTAGAACAAAGTCGCCTCCACTTGCAGGACATTGCTTTCGCCGTGAGGACCAGCCATTGCATAATCTTGTGTTTTGGGAGTCTCATGGGGTGAATAAGCATGGTGGACAGCCCATGACTTTCTTGAGACGCATCTTAAAGGACACTGGCCTTGAAGATGCGGATGATCTAGCAAATTTCATATGTGATAGGGAGTTGTGGCTTTGCAATTTTGTCGACAAGTCAGTACAGCATTCTTAAAAATGCAGCTGCAATGCAGCATGCCAATCCTAGTAGTACCCAATCGACTGTTAGCAAATGAACAATGAACCGGTATTTCGTAAAGAGGCCTACCTTCTTCGATTTGACCCCCCCCCCCCCTCCCCCATAGAATTAATAATGATATTTGAAGTAATACTGACTTATAAGGAACTACCAAGAGACCAGACAAGACAGACAACCACACGTATGAATATGGTCTAAAAAAACATTCTAGAACCAATATATATACCAGGAGACTCCCTTCTAACGGCACTATGGACCAACAACCCACGAGCACTGTAGTTATATGGTGACCCTAAAACCCATAATTCCGACAACCCTTTACGCCAAATCTCTTCAGCTTCGGATTCCCCAGGGGAAAAGGCAGACTAGCTAGCCTGTCAGATCCTCACACAATTAGTAGAATTTGTACAGCCAAAAACATGATTAGACGAGTCACGCAAAATAGCACCACACCAAAAGGATTAAAAAGAGGATTAAGGACAGCACGATAAATATTAATAAAAAATAGTTACCCCAAACATATTATAACACGAATGGTCAATACAAGTACATACGGCAAACCAACCAAGGCACCAAAGTTATTCATTAATAGAATCCCAATAGTCCTACCATACTCATACAGTACGTTAACGATCATTATCTCAGAACATTAAAAAGGTCATACAATGGTCCCCGCTAGCAGATCTTTAAATATATATAGCAATCTTTAAATCTGGAAGGAAACTGAAAGAAGAACTAATTAGGTCGAGATATAGTAAACCGAAATGCCCAGCGTTATAAAATACAGACGTTACGTCAGATGTTACACCTGCAACCATGGCATAAACAATTGCACACAGAAAAATACCATATATAACATCCAGTGAATACAATGTAAATGGAACTACATTGGAGACTACTACTAGTACTACTACTACTACTAGGATCGGCATGCTGCATTGCAGCTGCATTTTTAAGAATGCTGTGCCGGCTTGTCAACAAAATTGCGCCACCACAACTCCCTATCACCCATGACATTTGCTAGATCATCCGCATCTTCAAGGCCAATGTCCTTTACGTCTCAAGAAAGTCATGGGCTGTCCACCATGCTTATTCACTCGATGAGGCTGCCAAAGCACAAGATTCTGCACTGGCTGGTCCTGCAAAGTGGAGGCGACTTTGTTCTAGTGTCAAGCTTGGGGGAACCAATGAGACACCTATATAGTGTCTAGTCGGAGGTTGTCTGGTGATTCAGCCTTAACCTTGGTGGTTGGCTTTTACGCCCAGTAAGCACGTTGATCGATTTCCATGCCTGGGATGATTGCCTGTTGTTGTCAGCACCATCAACCTGTTGGTTTATTAGCTCCTGCAGATTAACAGAGTACTGCCTGTTCAGGGACCTAGATGCAGCCTTAACGGCATTCTTGGCCGCTGTAGTCTGTTTGAGTCGGGACTCTTTCTGCGCCTTATAGATGTCATTTCGGCACTTCTGAATTTTGTTGTCAGTCCAGGGGGCCCTTTTCCTGTTTCGAGGGTATACAGGAACTGTTTCTGCAGCTGCTAACTTAACTGCTTCTGTGAAGGCAGTATAGCCCTCGCAGTGATCTGCCGCCTCAGAGGCAAGAACCTCATACCTGTTGCTCAGCTGTAGTGTGAAGCTGGATCTCACACTTGGCTGTTGCAACAGAGAGGACCAGTCATGCCGCGGCAAGGCAGATTTTGTTGTTCTGCTAGCACGCAGACTAAGTCTTACTTTGGCCACAATAAGGCGGTGATCACTGGAGAAGGGTCGTAGTGTAAATGCATTACAGTCTTGAACAGAGCTCGACTGTATTTCCTACGAAACAGAATATGGTCTATCTGGGACTTGTGACCACTGGGTCCACTATGAGTCCATAGTTTCCAGCTAGCTTCTTGAACTGGGTTCCAGCCGAAAACAATCCATTTGCAGAGATAAAATCCTGAAGATGGACGGAATTTCGGTTAACACTATTGCTATAGACCCAGGGCTGATGTAGGTGATTGATGCAGACTTGCATTAAAGTCTCCCAGGAATGTTAAGAATGCATGCTGATCCACTCCATCAGTAGCTGCTTGTAGATTGTGGTAGAAATTTTCCACCTCCTCTACAGGGGCAACACTGGTTGGAGAGTAGCACACAATCAGAACCACCTTAGGAAACTTCTTAGCCAGTCTTCCAGAACATGAGAAGTGGCAACGGATGATGCGGTTAGAGATTTGGTCTATTTTGTCCAATGCTGCATGTGCAGTTGGATTCATCAATAGACCAATTCCACCATTACCACTATCATCTGCTGACGCGAGGGCGAGTCGCCAACCGCCCCCCATGTCCTTAATCAGATATCATCATAAACAATTGCACACAGAAAAATACCATATATAACATCCAGTGCACACAATGTAAATGGAACTACATTGGAGAAACAAGGGATGGGATTAGATATAGACTCATGAAACACAGGAACGCAGTAAGAAACGTCAATTAAGCGAAAAATAGCTCAATGGCGGCCCATTACGTAACAATGCATAGATGACTTAAATACCCCACACCCATTTTTAACGCAACAAACCTTGCATAGATGTCCAGATGA